>RJWK010028730.1:0-11838 GCA_004363435.1 Platanista minor | reverse complement strand
TGCGCCACCAGGGAAGCCCGGCAGGTGGATTTTTAACCACTGCGCCACCAGGGAAGTCCTCCAACAGTGTTTTATGAGAACACACGATCATGAATGTCACAAGCTCACGAACATACACTTTAAATTGTTTTGTCATTGTGGCCATCGTGGCTAATTGCCTACTTTGGATCTATTCTCTCCTTCTTACTTAGTAAGGGAACCCCAATTTTGTTCTGGGAAACAAGGTGCTCAGCTAAGTAATCTATTTCCCCAAATCCCTTGCTGTGTACCATAGTTGATATATAAGCACTGTCCATTCCTCCTTCCTTCTTCCATTCTTTGTTCTGTTTGGAAAGTAAACCTCTTGCCTAAGGTTGTGGAAACCATCTTACATGCGTGAAGGTGAAAGCTACGAGCTAAAGATGGTAGACCAGACAGACAGGAGCAAGAGTGAATTATGGAATCACCATGCCCACCCTGGATTTCATCCCTCCAGACTTACTGTTATGGGAAATGAACACATAAAGTCCTTATCATTTAAGCCACTATTGGTCAGGTCACTGATACATGCAAGTTAAAGACAATCCTGACATAATGATTGCATGTAAATTTAAGATAAACATTTCTAAGGAAAGTCTTAAATAATCTGGTGCTACATCACAGTTTACATGATAAAATTACATTATCAAGAGCATCATGACTTTCTGGTGCTCTGACTCCTCCCAAATTTGAGAACTACTGCCTTAGCTCAAACTCAGTATAGAAGGAATTCTATATTGGGATCATCTTCTGAACGTTATTTCTTTTCAAGTATTCTGTTCAGTACCAGGCATCAAGAGGGCACTCTACTACCTGATGATGATGATTACACATCTGCCTTCCTGAGCCCAAAATGGAAATTCAGCAAAAAGGATGAGCCATTTCTAAGGCCCTCAAAACTCAGTTCTCCAAATAGAAATATTTTACACTAGGAATCACTCAGCAGAGTGGCTCAAAACAGAAATACTTTGCTCTGGTTACAAATGTGCCAGTCATATAATTCACTAAATGTAAAACTTGTCTCAATTTTCATTAACACTTCAAAGCTAGGGAACAATACACAGTAAGGGAAGGAACCCTACTTACTGTGAACCTGAACTGCCAGAATCCCCAACTTTTGGCAGCACTAACTAGGTTCAGGCTGCAGTTCAAAATGAGACCTATTAGCACTCCAGAATGATGTGGCTTTCCTACCACCGTTCCAATTAAACAGAAGGTAGTTGGAGGATCTTATGAGTTAGCTAGTAATTACAGGAGCCAAAAGTAAATTAACTTTGGAAATGTTACGACAGAATTGCTGGCTTCTCAATCTCTACTGACATTTTAGGTTAGCTACTTCTTTGTTGGGGGCGGGGGCTATCCTGTTCGCTGCAGAATGTTCAGCAACATCCCTGACCTCCACCCACTAGATGCCAGTAGGACCAGCTGTAACAACCAGAAATGTCTCAACATTACAAAACGTCCCCTAGGGAACAAAATCCCGGGTTAGATCCACTATAAAAGATAAAATGAAAGGCTTTACATTTAATTCTCTAACACAATCATTATAAAGTAAGTGAGTCAAATAAGCAGCAATCTGCAAGATCTCTGCACATTACTATGGCTGTTTTTCATTTCAATAGGAGGACCTAAATATATTGCCTCCAAGTTTATGTCAAGTCCTGGCTCAGAGTGGGTGCCCCTCCTTTAATAATGTTTTAACCTCTAGAAAGCCTGGCTTCTTCCCCCTTCATATCAAAACTCTATCAAAGGTCAACATGACCGCTATTCTAAAGATCCGTACCTTTTTTCTTAGTCTTACAACTCTTCTTGATCTTTCTACAGCAGTTGACACACCTGGCCTCCCCTTCCAAACTAATAATCTTGATTATCCCCCCAACTCTCCGACCACTTCCCTTTTAATCACTCCTTTTCCCTTCTCCTACTGCTCAGTCCATGTCACTCTTAGAATTTATTCCCAATTTAATCAACTCTCCAGATTAACCGAAGTGTGCTTTTCTCTGTAAAACATACAAACCAATGCCCATGGCTCAGTGAATCCTCAAGGCTACTAGGTCACTCTCTAGAACATTCATGAGTACTTTAGCTCCAACCAGGAAAGCAGCTCTTGTGCTTCAGGAGTCAGTTATGTATGTTATACAGCTTGTGTATGCCAACTGTATTTGTTACTGTAATTCTGTGGTTTCAACTCTTCATAAGAATGAAAATAAACTGTTTCTATGAAAGCAAAATTGAATGCTACAGAAAGACTTAAGATGAGTTGCTTTTTACAAATAGCTATTGCCTTAGGTATAGGCAAGATAAAAATCTAGATTTTTGTATCCACAAGTCTTTAAGTTCCTTTTTAAAGACATTAAAACTGGAATGTGTACTCAATGCATTATGAATCTGGTTTATTCAAGAAAGGGGAAATTCCAGCTATTCTCAAAGAAAGATTCTGGGCCCTCTTTCAAAATACTGTTTAATAAATATATATTTTTAAGTTAAAACGCTACATGCATTTATGAATTATTTTGTGACTCCACACTTAAAAAACTTTGATTAACCAACTACCAGAATCTTAAAGCACTGAGACAAGACGGCTCCTACCACATATAAAAATATTCTGCCTTCAGCCATCCCACTGTGATATCTCATTTTACTTCTTCTCTCTCAGCATTCTCATGCACTCCCACCACTCAAGTCTTCAGTTGCTTTTCCCCAGCCTTATTAAAGCCATTTCATCTGCTTTTGCCAGTGCTATTTCCAGCCTTCAGAGCATTGTTGGGCAAAGTCCTATAAATTAATACTTAACAATAAGTATTCTTTTTTTTTTTTTTTTTTTTTTGCGGTACGTGGGCCTCTCACCGTTGTGGCCTCTCCCGTTGCAGAACACAGGCTCCAGACGCACAGGCTCAGCGGCCATGGCTCACGGGCCCAGATGCTCCGCGGCATGTGGGATCTTCCCAGTCTGGGGCACGAACCCGTGTCCCCTGCATCGGCAGGCAGACTCTCAACCATTGCGCCACCAGGGAAGCCCAACAATAAGTATTCTTTACGTTCTTATCAACACATGGAAATTTTCAGTTCACCGCCAGTTGATTCCTTATTGACTCCCCTTCAGGACATGTTCAAACTTTGTACCTTGTTCTTAAGAAAACTTCAATGGGTTTATTCTCATTCTCCAGATGTTAATAGTATTTGGCAAAACCTGCATACCAATCCAGTCTTACAGGACCCCTGTAGGATGCTTTCACTCCCAAAAAAACCCCAGCTTGTTCATGACACCATATCCAACTGCCTACAAGACAGTTCCATGATCTCTACACTGAAAACAGTGGAAATATTAAGAATATTTAATGTTTAAATATTAAATATTTAAACATTAAAATATCACCAGGAAATGGTGTGACACAGCCATGGAACATTAAACAACTGTTTAAAAGGTTGTATATATTATACAGCAATGTGGAAATAGCTGATGAATGTCAAGTGAAAAGGCAGAAGCTATACACATACACCAAGATAATGTATAAAAAACACATATAGCAAAATCCAGCCAGGAAAAACACATATAGCAAAATCCAGCCAGGAAAAAATAAAAATTGGTTAACAGGGGCTGTGTTTGCACCAGTTGAACATGGATAATTTTTTCTCTTTAAAAGTTTCTATACCAGTTATATTTAATGGGGGAAAAGACTCAATGTGATTTCAAACAACCCCAGAGACAGCTTGCCGTACAATGGACAAAGCGTGAGTTTGGGGGTCAATACGGGCCAGGTTCACATGCTGGTGCTTCACATTATAGAGTATACCACCTTCCCTAAGTACTGTAATGATTAGATGAGATAATGTATTAAAAAGCAACAGTGCTGGGGCTTCCCTGGTGGCGCAGTGGTTGAGAGTCCGCCTGCCGATGCAGGGGACACGGGTTCGTGCCCCAGTCCGGGAGGATCCCACGTGCCGCGGAGCGACTGGGCCCGTGGGCCATGGCCGCTGGGTCTGCGCATCCAGAGCCTGTGCTCTGCAATGGGAGAGGCCACGGCAGGAGAGGCCCGCATACCGCAAAAAAAAAAAGCAACAGTACCTAGAACAAGTAGGTATACAACAAAGATTCACTTCCTCTCCTTCCCCAGACCAGTTTCAGAGATACCTTTAATAACACAAATCATTGAAAATCAAACAACAGATCTATCTAGTAAATGTTGACTTCAGTCTCAGCAAATGAGATGAATTAGGAATTAAATTCTCTTCAACTTGTTTACTAAATTAACCATATTACATTAGTGATTTTCTGCTATAAAGATATGAGGGGGAAAATAAACTGTACTCGTACTTCATGATATAAAACCAAAAGCAGTTTACATTAATATTAAACAGCATCTACAGCAGAGATGACTAAAAGTTCTCTAAGCTATATTTAACGAAAGAAATTCACATGTGCCACATAATTATCTGATTCCAATATTTTTCATCCCATTCTGCACATTACTGCCAAACCACCCTTTGTTAAACACCACTTTGATCATGTCAATCCTCTACCCCAACACCTACAATCATTCCCTGCTGCTTACTTCAATCCTAAATGCCTCTGTGCCAGTATGCTTCAGGCAAGGTGATGGGGAGGACAGCCTACTGCAGGATCAGAAAGAAATACCTAGATCTCGAGCTGGGTATTAATGGTACCCAGGGTCTTTCTAGCCCTATCAAAGATCTCGAACTTCAACACTCTCTCCCTTACTATTTCTCACTAGCTTGGCAAACCTGTGTGCTTCACTCTCACAGATCCATAAACTGAAGTCCTATATGGTTGCCAGGGGACAGAGACAGAAGAGTATTGGGACTGTTAATAGGTATGGAAATTCTTTTTGGGGGCAATGGAAATGCTCTGTAATTAGATAGTAGTAGATAGTGGTGATGGTTGCATAACATACTGAATATATTAAAAAACACTGAATTGTATACTTTAAAATAGTGAGTTTTATGTTATGTGAATTTATATCTCAATAAAAAAGTAAAAAGTTTAAGAATCAGAGAAAATAATCATGTTACCTAAATTAAAAAAAAAAAATGAACAGGCATTATAATTCAGTGTTTAAGAGGCAGGCCCTAGAATCAGACCTCCTGGATCAGTATCCAGGCTCTGTCACTTATCAGCTATGTGACACCTTAGTAATTTACCACTCTGTGCCTCTGTTCCCTCATCTGTAAAATGGGGACAATAAAACTAGGGACAATAACAGTACCCATCTCATAATGTTGATGAAGGATTAAATAAAGATAGGGAAAGCCCTCAGAGCAATGCATGACACATCATAAGGGCTATGTTAAGTGTTTGCTATTATTTTTTTATTAACACCAGCTCTGGAGAAGGTGTGGAAAAGGAGCACTCAAACCAACTATAAAAGTATAAATTGGCAGAACCTCTCAAAGGATAATATGGCTGTATACATGGAAATTTTAATTGTCTCTATGCCTTAACCCCACAATTCTATTCCTAGGAAATTATGATAGGGATAGAAGACAAAACATATAAAAATGTAGGTACAAGATTGGTCGGTAACATCAGCTTTTTTTTTTTTTTTTTATAGCAGCAAAGTGGGAAAAAACCTAAGTGTTCATATGTTGGGAATTAATTAAATAAGTTATTGATGAAATATTATGCAGCCATGAAAGTATGCAGCAGAAACACATACACTGATATGGAAAGATCAAAATCCATCATGAAATTTAAAAAAGCAGGTTATAAAACTATATAGGGACTTCCCTGGTGATCCAGTGGTAAAGAATCCACCTTCCAATTCAAGGGAGGCAGACTGGATCCCTGGTCGGGGAACTAACATCCCACATGTCACAGGGCAATTAAGCCCGCACGCCACAACTGCTGAGCCCTCGCGCCTCAACTAGAGCCTGCATGCCGCAAACTACAGAGCCCACGAGCTCTGGAGCCTGCGCACCACAACTAGAGAGAGAAAACCCGCACACCACAACTAGAAGGAAGCCCGCACACCACAATGAAGAGCCCTCACCACAATGAAAGATCCCACATGCTTCAACAAAGATCCTGCATGCCACAGCTAAGACCTAACGCAGCCAAAATAATAAAGAAAAATAAACTATATAGTTATAATGTAATTTATATTTTGCAACATATACATGTTTACATAAGTATTTTAAAATTATGCATGTATATTCAGTGTATTTCCTCCATCAAAAAATTTTAAAAATCAATAAATAAATCTAAATACAAAAAAACACCCTCTGGTTCTATTTCTTTTTTCTTTTTTTTTTCTTTTTGTGGCCGCTCCACACGGCTTGTGGAATCTTAGTTCCCTGACCAGGGATCGAACCTGGGTCGACAGCAGTGAAAGTACTGAGTCCTAACTACTGGACCGCCAGGGAATTCCCATCTCTGACTCTATTTCAAACCACTATTCCTTAGTTTCTGCAATACCAAATGGAATGGGAGGTAGCCAGAACCCAGAAGTCACCCACAAGGACAAAAATCTACAAAACAACCTGCAAGTTGGCACGGAAGAAACTGATATTAACTATTTTTAAAGGAACTATAAAAGGACTTCACAAACTCTGTTGCATTAGAAAGAGTTCCAGTTTCAGAGTTTTGATTATCTGATTAAATAACTATATAATCTTGGCCAACACTAAATCTCTCTGAGAAATCCCAGTTCCCTAGAGTAAAAATGGGTATAATAATCCCTCCTCACAGGGTTGCAAAGATTAAATGACATCTTTACAAAAGACCGCTGGAAACTGTAAAGGTTACTTCTCCCCTTTGGGACAGAAACTCTGATACAACCACAACCTTAAACCATGGCAAACTGTTATAAAATAGTGAATAATTTTTTTAAAAAACTAAGTTTAATTAAATGGTAATTAGGAAGCACTTACGGTCTGAACATGGAGAAGGAAACAATGGTAAACATAATGGCACCACCTAAAAAATATCTCAAACTACTTTAAAGAGAAAAAAACTATGAAAAAATGAACACAAGACACTAAACAAAGACTGAGCTGACTTGTGTACAATAGAGGATCTAAATATACAATAAGGCTATAAACAACAGAATTGAAATAGAAATATCAGCAGTTTAGATTCACTTGTAAAACAGTATTATATGAAAGCTGACAAGGCAAAATAAGCTAAACTTAAAAATTCCAAAAGATCTGTCCAGTGAACAATAGTGGCTCCAGGTTAAACAGGATATGCCAAAGCAAACACCTATATCAAGGAAAAAGTTCAAACTTTTTCTGGTATAAACTGAAATAGTTTCAGCATAAACATTAAGATACTGCAGAGGAGAATGGCAATCATCACAGACTTCTTTACATTTTTCCATATTCCTCAGATTTCTTATATCAAACAAATACTGCCTTTATAACAAAGAAAAAAGGCGTGGGGGGGTTTCCTTTTTCTTTTCTTTTTTTTTTTTTTTAAACCATGGAAAAGAAAGACTCAGAATATTTGCACAAAAATGAGACGAATGGCGCCGTGGCTGAAAAGTTTCTGAAGGCAGAAGAATATGTTAAGAACTTTAGAATTCAAAAAACGATGAAACTACTGAGGCATGAAAAATACATGACACTTGTAAAAAGGAAATAGATTCAAATAGTAACAGAAGATTAACAGTAAATCATCTAATAAACTAAAAGCAAATACTGAGGGAGTTTTAAGATTTAAACATAGAATTTCAAAGTGCATGAGAAGAAAAATATGCAAAATCCTACATGCTTCATTTCTCCCACGAGAGAAGCTAATAATGGAATTAATAGTAAGAATAATGAAAATAGTTCTGCTAAAACAATGTTTCTAATAATGTAAAAAAGGGGGGAGAGGGAAGGAGGAGGTAAATGGGTTGACATTATCTCCCAATTCAGCTTTTAAAAAATTGAGGGCTTCCCTGGTGGTGCAGTGGTTGAGGATCTGCCTGCCAATGCAGGGGACACGGGTTCAAGCCCTGGTCTGGGAAGATCCCACATGCCGCGGAGCAACTAAGCCCATGCGCCACAACTACTGAGCCTGCGTGTCTGGAGCCTATGCTCCCAACAAGAGAGGCCCGCACACCGTGATGAAGAGTGGCCCCCGCTTGCCACAACTAGAGAAAGCCCTTGCACAGAAACGAAGACCCAACACAGCCAAAAAATAATTAATTAATCTAAGAAAAAACTGAAAATTTACACACCATTAGAGAAATCACATATATAGGAGAAATGAGGGATAACATATATGAACTTAAAAGATGGTTGGTTATAATAAAAAAGACAATAACAAGTATTGGCCAGAATATGGAGAAATTAGAACCCTCAGACATTGCTGGTGAAAATGTAAAACGGTGCAGCCACTTTGGAAAACAGTTTGGCAGTTCCTCAAAATGTTAAACATAGACTTACCATGTGACCCAGCAATTCTACTTCTAGGTATGTACCCAAGAAAACTGAAAACATATGTCCACACAAAAATGTGTACATGAATGTTCATAGCAGCATTATTCATAATAGCTCAAAAGTAGAAACAAACCAAATGTCCATCAGGTGATGAATGGATAAACAGAATGTGGTATTATCCATACAATGAACTATTATTTGGTCATAAAGAGGAATGAAATCCTGATACATGCTATGACATGGATGAACCTTGAAAACATTATGCTAAGTGAAAGAAGCCAATCACCAAAGGCCATATATTGTATGATTCCACTTATATGCAATGTCTAAAATTGGCAAATCTACAGCAAAAGATAGATAAGTGGTTGCCTAGGGCTGTAGCAGTGGGGTTTGGGGAGTGACTGCTAAAGAATATGAGGTCTCTTTTGGGGAGGACAAAAATGTTCCGAAATTGATTGTGGTGATGGTTGCACAACCTTGTGGCTATACTAAAAACAACTGGATTTTACATTTTAAAAGATAATCACAATAATGGAGGGTAGCACAAATATAATTACTTCACTTAATGTAAATGGGTTGAATACCTATGAAAGCAGAATGGTATACATATACATTGGGAAACAAATCCCAACACTTAAAACTAAAAAACAAACACAAATCCAAAAAGGAATGAGCAACATTATGACTTCAGGAGATCCTTTAAATCTGCCTTGCACAAAAATAAAAAGTACAACAAAAAATGAAACAAAAACTATTCAATGTATATGTCCCTAACAGAATAACAAAAATATAAGAAAAATTGTGAAAAATAACCTGTATCATAACTGGAGGCTTCAATGTTTCATTAACAATAGATGACAACACAAAGAATTATAAGTACAGAACTGATATAAAGCATAAATTAAACCATTTCCCTTGGTAGGAGCCAACTTGGCAGAAGCAGGTTCAGAAAAAAAAGATTTAGATACATAGACATAGATATAATATAGATATAGATGTAAGGTAGATAGAGATATACATACATATAGATAGAGATAGAGATAGATAGACTTAGATACAGAAAGAGACTATGATAGAGCAAATGTGGTGAAACCTTAATTGGGAAATCTGGGCATACTACATCAACTTATCTCAAAGTTTGAAAGTCAAAAATTTGTTTTAAGTTTAAGTAAAATTAATGGTTATATAATAGGAGGGCTTCCCTGGTGGCGCAGTGGTTAAGAGTCCACCTGCCAATGCAGGGGACGCAGGTTCGAGCCCTGGTCTGGGAGGATCCCACATGCCGTGGAGCAACTAAGCCCGTGCGCCACAACTACGGAGCCTGCGCTCTAGAGTCCGTGAGCCACGACTGCTGAGCCCACGTGCCACATCTAATGAAGCCCACGTGCCTAGAGCCCGTGCTCCATAACAAGGAGAGGCCACCACAGTGAGAGGCCCCCGCACTGCGGGGAAGAGTGGCCCCCACTCACCGCAACTAGAAAAGAGAAAGCCCGCGTGCATCAACGAAGACCCAACACAGCCAAAAATAACTAAATAAACTAATTAATTTTTTTTTAAAAAGTTATATAATAGGAGACTAAGAAGCCAAGGAAATAACACTTTGTTTTCTGAGGTATATTTCATAAAATGTGTTCTCATACTAGAACGCAGAGACACAGCTAGCTCTAATGTGAAAACCTAGAAATTCTATGATACATTCCTAGACCATAATGCAAAACCACAAAAAAATCTATCTGTAACATATCTAAATTCATAAATTTTACAACAATGATGAAAGGAATGTATCATAAATGCCTGTGATCTTAAGGGAAAAAAAAAAAAACAATGATCTGTTTCCACCTCAAGAATTTAGAAAGAAAAAAAAGGGAAAGTTGAAAAAGAGGAAGCACTAAAACTAAGATATAAAATTAATAAAGGAAAACTAAATATGATAAAAATATCATTAGAGAGTGTTTCAAGGAAAATGGTACAGTCAGAGATAGCAGGGTAGCTTTCAAATACGAAGAGGTAGGTGGTGGATTCAAGGCAAAGGTTGAGAAGGAAAAGAACAGAGTGCATCACTGTTGGTGGAAATGTAAATTGACACAGCCACTATGGAGAACAGTAAGGAGGTTCCTTGAAAAACTAAAAATAGAACTACCATACGACCCAGCAATCCCACTACTGGGCATATACCCTGAGAAAACCATAATTCAACAAGAGTCATGTACCACAATGTTCATTGCAGCACTATTTACAATAGCCAGGACATGGAAGCAACCTAAGGGTCTATCATCGGATGAATGGATAAAGAAGATGTGGCACATATATACAATGGAATATTACTCAGCCATAAAAAGAAACGAAATGGAGATATCTGTAGTGAGGTGGATGGACCCAGAGTCTGTCATACAGAGTGAAGTAAGTCAGAAAGAGAAAGACAAATACCGTATGCTAACACATATATATGGAATCTAAGAAAAAAAAAATGGTTCTGAAGAACATAGGGGCAGGACAGGAATAAAGATGCAGATGTAGAGAATGGACTTGAGGATATGGGGAGGGGGAAGGGTAAGCTGTGATAAAGTGAGAGAGTGGCATGGACATATGTACACTACCAAACGTAAAACAGATAGCTAGTGGGAAGCAGCCGCATAGCACAGGGAGATCAGCTCGGTGCTTTGTGATCACCTAGAGGAGTGGGATAGGGAGGGAGGGAGAGAGACGCAAGAGGGAGGAGATATGGGAATGTATGTATATGTACAGCTGATTCACTTTGTTATAAAGCAGAAACTAACACACCATTGTAAAGCAATTATACTCCAACAAAGATGTTAAAAAAAAAAAAAAGAACAGAGTGCAGCAGAAGTTGCAAGGAGTACAGGCAGGAGAGGTGCTCATATGGTAAGGGTTTGAAACTGCAGAAATAAGGATTTGCATTTAAGGTGGTGATGGTGAGTAACAGGAATAAGGGAAGGAATACACACCAATTTGACCCTCCTCCAAACAGGCTCTCCGTCCCAAATCAAGAGCATCACAGTTCATCCCACCTCCTATGGCAGGTGATCCAGAAGCTAAGGGAGAAAAAGGTCAATGAAAGGATGGCTGGGTAGGGGCTAACAAAGTGAACAGCTGATGCCCCACCAGACAACTCTGGAGGATATGTGCCACGTGGCAAGAGCCTAATGTTACCAATACCTGCAAGTTAAGAAGGGCAGACCACAATTCAGATTTTTAAGTGACACCTCAAGATTTTTAATGGTTAACAACCAATGCAATTTTTAAATATACAGTGCAGCCCAAACAAGTCCTCTGAGTTCTCCCCATTTCCACTATTGTTATCTTTCACCATGCTTCCAATCTCTTCCCTTCTCCCTTTCATCTTCAACAATTCCAGACTTTGTTTTCTTTTTTTTTTTTTCTGTTTTAACAACTTTATTGGAGTATAATTGCTTTACA
>RJWK010028729.1:0-25653 GCA_004363435.1 Platanista minor | reverse complement strand
TTTTCTATGTCTGTGGGTCTATTTCTGTTTTATAAATAAGTTCATTTGTATCTTTAAAAAAAAATTATGATATAAGTGATATCATATATTTGTCTTTCTCTGTCTGGCTTACTTCACTTAGTATGATAATGAGCTTCCTTATTTTTGAATATGTGATGCTTCTTGGCCTTGGAAAATTAGTGGGGGGATACTTTGAGGCTTAGGAAAACTTTCCCTGGAGAGGGTGTGTGTGTATTTTGTAATATGCTTGGGCACTGTCAGTTACTTTAAACTGGGTTCATAGGTCAAAATTTGGCTCACCCAGGTGGTACAAAGAATCTGGGCTGCAAATCTGTGTGAGGCCAGCCCATGGTCCATTTCTTTTTTACTGATTCTCCCTGCTCTCTTCAGCACAGTGGGAACAATCCCTACAGTCCCTGCTGGGGAGGGGAGTGCAGGTAGGTCCACTTTTGGGTGTACCTTTACTCTGAAGGTAGAACCTTTGGGGTCCTAATTTAATGTGATCTCTTATTAGACTCCCACTTTAGCAGCCTTGGTTTTAATTTCTGAACTTTACACTCAATGAAGTCTGCCAAAAAGTTCATTTTGGGCAGGGTTGCAAACGCTTTGAAGAAAACAGAGGCTTTGGCTCAGTTTGCTTCTCTACAAATCCACTTTCCCAGAGGCTTTGGTCTTTATCCTGTCATCTTTTTCATACCTTTAGCACATGGATACATATATATGTGTGTGTGTGTGTGTGTATATATATATAATGTGTGCACACATATGTTTATATATGTATACATATATTAAATACATACATACACACACACACACACACACACACATTAATTTGTTTTCAGTGGAAGAGGTGGTTTGAATCTCCCAGCCCCTGTTCCTGAAAAAGAAAGCAGTTAGCTAACTTTTTAAATCACTTTGGTGGGGACTGTGAAAGCTGACACAGCTATTAAAATTCATGCTAGATTTCTACCCAGGGAAGAAAGACATTCTCCCTCCGCTTCAAGCACTTTTAAAAAGGGAAACACTTTTTTCATAATGATTCTAGTAGCTAACTAACTCCTTTCCCAAGAGCAAACAGAAATCACCAGTAACTACCAGGATACCTGGTCTAGAGATGCATTAGGTGGATTAATAGTGCTGAATGCACTTTTAAAGCAGATGAATGCAGTGCTCTGAGAAAGAGGGCCAAATGACCAGTCATTCATTACCCATTTAATATATTACACATTGAGGCCTGATTATTTACAGGGCAATTTTGAAAGGTTAATAAGATACCTAATGGTTAAGAGGGTCATGGAGAGCAGAGATCCTCTTGGGAAATATCTTGTGCTGGTGTTTAAAAAAAAGTAATTAATTAAATTATTGTGAAATATTTCAAGTGCATAGTCAACTAATCTCATATACTTGACATCCAGCTTTATCAATTTTAACCTTATGCCATATAAAGGGGAGCAGAATATATCACCCCAAAATAAGTCTCTGGCATAAGGATTATCTTGAGCTGGTTGTTTTTAAGAAACAGCAGACAGGGGAGGAGCTCTGGAAACTGAAAAGAAGTTATCTTTTTGTAAGAGACATTTACAGTTATAAGGGAAATCTCCATTTATAAGGGTGTCTCCCTCTCTGTACCTGGAAAAAAAGGACAATTCTATATTTCTAGGAAATCTTTATCAACTCCAATATCTGGCCTCCCCTAGCCTCAAAACTTCTTTTGTCTTTAGCTAGAGATGGTATTTAAGGTGGCGGCCAGGGCCATTTCAGAAAGTTACTCAGTTTCCTGGCCTCTCCGTGTAGAGGAAGTATTTATTAAACTTTTGTTTTTCTCCCATTAATCTGTCTTTTATTACAGGAGTGTCTAAGCTGAGAACCTAGAAGGGTAAAGGGAAAATTATTTTTTCCTCCTCTACACATATTTGCCTCAGATTTTATTAAAAGATTAAGCCTTACAGATACAATTCAAGCACCCATGTATCCCTTGCAAATGCCTTCTCGTTACTCTTGAAAATAAACTCAGTGTTCATCATTCTTCTGTGTATTTTATATATACATGTTTATGTATCCATGTTAATGGATGCTTTTTAATTTTATCTTGTATAGGTATCCTTCTGAATTATGCTTTGGACCTTTATTTTTGTTGATAAATGCCATTCTAGTTTATTCATTTTAGCTGTTCTAGTATATGAATATGCCACTATTTATTTTCCTGTTAATGAACATTTAAGCTGTTTCCGTTTTTTTTTTTTTTTTTTTTTTGCCTATTAAGAACAGTGAAGAAACAAACATTCTTGTCCATGTCTGTGTATATACATGTGCAAAAGGATGGCGCCCAGCGTGCATATTTAGAAGTGGAATTGTGTCATAGCATATAGTGAGTACTTAAAACTCCTCTAGCTATTTTCAAGTTGCTCTCTAGAATGGTGGTACCAGTTTATAGTTTACCAACAGAATATGAAAGTTCCTTGGTTGGGCTTTATTATGTTTAATGCACTACTGAGTTAGTGTGGCAATATTTTATTTAGAATTTTTTACATGTATGTTCATTGAACAGATTGGTCTATAATTTTGTTTTCTTGAACAATCCGTGCTCATTTTCGTATCAGAATTATTCTAGCCATGAACATTGAATTGCCTACAATGGGTATGAGATAGGAATTATCTGTCCCTTGTAAGTTTGGTCAAGCTGACCTTTTTAATCCTTTGGCTTGGTGTCTTTAGGAACAAGGTTACTGATACAATTTCTGTAACAGTGATTGATTGGTTTATTCATGTTTGCTGAATGATTTTGACTATGTTTTGGTAAATTTTACATTTAAAGGAATTATTTTTATTATTATTTTTAAAAGGTCAAGTCTTGGGACTTCCCTGGTGACGCAGTGGTTGGGAGTCTGCCTGCCAACGCAGGGGACACGGGTTCCAGCCCTGGTCTGGGAGGATACCACATGCCGCAGAGCAACTAAGCCTGTGAGCCACAGCTGCTGAGCCCAAGTGCCACAACTACTGAAGCCCACGCACCTAGAGCCTGTGCTCTGCAACAGGAGAGGCCTGTGCACCGTGGTGAGGCGTGGCCCCTGCTCGCCGCAACTAGAGAAAGCCCGCACACAGCAGAAGACTCAACACAGCCAAAAATTAATTAATTTTAAAAAGCCAGGTCTTTATTTATTTTTATTTGGCTGCGTTGGGTCTTCGTTGCTGTGGGCGGGCTTCTCACTGCAGTGGCTTCTCTTGTTGCGGAGCACGGGCTCTAGGTGTGTGGGCTTCAGTAGTTGTGGCACGCGGGGTCAGTAGTTGCAGCTCATGGGCTCTAGAGTGCAGGCTCAATAGTTGTGGCGCACGGGCTTAGATGCTCCGCGGCATGTGGGATCTTCCCGGACCAGGGCTCGAACCTGTGTCCCCTGCATTGGCAGGCGGATTCTTAACCACTGCACCACTAGGGAAGTCCCCATTTAAAGAAATTATTGCCTTGCTTTAAATTTTCAGAAAAATATTTACATGGACCTTTGTGGATCCAAGTTTCGCATCTGTAGATACGAAGGGCTGAATGTTCTATGTCGTTTTATCTAAAGGACTTGAGCGTCCATGGGTTTGGGTATCCATGGAGGTCCTAGAACCAGTCCCCCACAGGTACTAAGAGATGACTGTGTATTCATAATTGCAGTCTGTTTGTTTGTTTTTCATTCCTAGTAGGATTTTTGTGGTCTTCTCTTTCTGTGTCTTCCCCTGGATCAGTTTTGTCAGAGATGTGTTTTCATTAGGGTTTTGAAGAGCTCAGTTTTGGTCTTCCTGGTCTTTCCTATTGTTTCCTTGATTTTTCTCTCAGCTTTTTTTCTTTACGTTCATATGGTAACTTTTTTAAGTTCCTCGAGTTGAATTTTTTAACTTACGTCTTTTTTCATCTTTTTGTTTTTCATAGTAAAAGCTTTAGGTGCATCCCACAAGTTTGCATATATAATATTTTTATAGTTGTTCAGCAGCAATAAGCATAATTTCCATCATGATTTACTCTTGACCTCATGAATTGCATAGTTAGATGTGCTTTTTGAAGTAGTCAGTCATGTTAGGCTTGTTTGGCTATATTTTTATTGCTTGTTTGTAATCTAAATGCATTGTTGTCAGAAAATACGTTCTTTATGATAACGATTCTTTGAGTCCTTTGTGATTTAGAATTTGGTCTTTTTCTTTAAATTTTTGGTATATGGTCCAGGTGTCTTTGAAAGATGCATGTGTACTATTTGTGTAGAGCAGGATTTTATATATTAGCTCTAACTACATTAGGTCAAATGTGGTAATTTATTCAAAGCTTGATCTATATGTCTGTTTCTGATAGAGTTCTATAAAAACCTCATACTAGAATTAAGTTTTTCCATTTCTCTTTATATTCACTGGACGAAAAAAGTCCAATCTGATAATTTTTGCTTTTAATAGGCCAATTAAATCCATTTACATTTATTCTGAGTACTGATATATTTGGCTTTATTTTGAACATATTTTTTACTTTTGCCATCATTTTCTTTGCTCTTACCTTTTCCTCTTCCCTGCAGCCTGGAGAACTGATAGTTTCCTATATTCCTCTAATTTCTTTCCTCTCCTTTATGCGTAATCTTAAGTTTTAGGAGATACTAAATAAATGTTGACTTTTCTGGAACAATTTAAGTGTGTATTATCTCTGTTTTCTTCCTATTCACCATGAAGTCGTCAGCATACATTAATTACCTATTGAACAGCCCTTCCTGGCCATTATGTGTTTCTTGTAGTTTTAGCTTTTATGTTCTTGCATGTTTCTTGCTTCCTTTAGTGAGGGTCTATGGGTGGTAGACCTTACAGAGTTTATCTGAAAATGTCATTTATCACTTAGTCTTAAGTGATAGTGTAACTGACTGTTTGCCTCAGGTCTTTGAAGATAATTACTCCATTGTTGTTTGTTTGTTTGTTTTTTGGTTTCTACTGTTTTTTTAACTGCTGTTAAATTTCAAGTAATTTGTGCATAGTCTGTCTTTCACACTGTACAGTTTTACTATGATATACCAGGCAATATACCCAGGTTTATTTTGATTAATCGTCATCCTCAGTGATGATCTCTTCAGATACTGCTTCTCTACTATTCTTTGCTTGTTCTTCACAGTGACTCTGACTCCTATTATGTAGATGCTGGAACCATTTATTCTAGCCACCATTCCTCTTGATTACATTTTCACATTTGTGAGGCATTCTGGATGGGTACCCAATTTGGTAGTTTACTTTTAGCCAGTGTCCAGTCTAATTTCACTGACAAAATTTTTGTATTTTTCAAGAGTTCTAAATGTTTCCTTAGCTTGGCTCAGTTCCCAGTATTAAAGTTATGACTCTTGTCTGCCTTCCTCACAGCTTCTAAGTGGTTTTTCTGGTGGTTCTGAAAGAAATTTATCCTGTACTTAAGCTTGGCTAGGCCTTTGCGTTTTCATCATTTTGGTCTATCTGTCATTGGCATGAATTGGAGCAAAGGGGTTTTCCAGATGGGAACTCCGTGATCTGGAAGCTCCCTTGGGTGGCTCTTATCAGCCACTGCCCAATGTCAGGGCCTGGCCTAACTTGTGATAGTAGGGCGTGGGGAGGAAGTCCCATTGCAGACTGCTGGGAACACACTGAGCCTACTTGGGGAATTCTTCTAAATGGTTAATACAAATGCTTTCAGAAGGAGCCATTTCAGCTTGGCTAAAGACAAATCTTTCTGTCAAGTGGTTTCCCTGCACCAGTCAGTCTTACCTTCTCACACTATTAGCACAGAGGTTAAATGGTCAAGAGTCAGCTGGCCAGGGTTCAAACTTGCTTCTGTCTTGAACTACTTGGGGGAAAGTTTCTTAACCTCCTTATATTCATTTCTATATCTATAAAATGGGGATTAAAAAAAACACCTAACACATGCCTATACTGCAAAAGGATTTCCACAGTAAGTTTAGTTAACATTCATCACAATACAGTTGACTCTTGAACAACACAGGTTTGAACTGCATGGGTCCACTTATACACAGATTTTTTTCACTAAATACATACTATAGCACTACACGATTGAAGCCATGGATGTGGAACTGCAGGTACGGAGGGCCAACGGTAAAGTTATGTGTGGATTTTTCCCCTGCGTGGAGGGTTGGCGCCCCTAAACCCCAAACTGTTCAAGTGTCAACTATATGTGTATGTCAAGTCATTATGTTGTACAACTTAAACATATACAGTGCTGTATGTCAATCATATCTCAATAAAACTGAAAAAAACAACAAAACACTCCAAATACCATCTAACACGAAGGGCTCTGGGAGGTTAAGTAAGAAAGATAATACATTAAATCGTGTAGATATGTACCTGGCATATAATTTTAAGCTCTTTGTTTTTATAATTATCATTGACTAGTGGAATTTAATGAGAAAGATAGTGTTACCTTTTTTAGATACTAAAATGTGATATTTGGACGTGCTTGAGATATGCTTACATAGAGACAGTCTTCTAATCTTTTACCCCCAAGTTAAATGGGGAGCATACCTCCCTAACACAGCCTCAAGTATGATCAGTCTAATGTTTTCCTTGTCTCTCAAACACCCCTGAATTTTCTTTTTTTTTTTTTTTTTTTCCCGGTACGCGGGCCTCTCCCGCTGCGGAGCACAGGCTCAGCGGCCATGGCTCACGGGCCCAGGCGCTCCGCGGCATGTGGGATCCTCCCGGAACCGGGGCACGAACCCGCGTCCCCTGCATCGGCAGGCGGACTCTCAACCACTGCGCCACCAGGGAAGCCCACCCCTGAATTTTTTAATCAAAAATATGTAGTTTGGCAACAAATTGTCTCATTGTTCTTTATGAATTAGTTTTTTCATCCTGGCTAGATGGTTACAAAGTTGAGGCCAGCAATTCTATCTTCTCTACCTCTTTATCCCTGTACAAGTGGAACACAGGTAGGGGTTCAGTATGTATTTATCCAGTGGATCAATTATATGGAGTAAAGCAGCTCAGAAACCTGAAGGTGGTTGATGAACAGGAACACAATTTTTAGGCCATAAGGGTTCTGGGGCACTTACCCAGGTCTTCATTTCCATTGCCTGGTGCAGGAGGATTGTGGCGAGGGAAACGGTGTTGATGGGTGTCCCAAAGGTAAAGACGTCGATATCAGAATCCCTGTAGGTCTGCAGAGGAGGAACAAACAGGCACTGGCAGATGTGCCCATGGACTGAAGACCTTGGCTTTGACAAGTGATTGTAAAACATCAGTGAAGGCAGGTGTCAAGGGAGGGGCAGGCTGGGGAGAAGGCATCCAGCTGCCATCATGTGGAGCTGACCCAAGGGACAGACAAGAGAAGGAGTGAGTTGACAGGACTAACCTCTTTAAAAAGCATTTGCAAAGGAAGCCATGATGAGTATTCCAGAACACTGCAGAAGGGGTCAAGAAAGAATTTACTGAGTACCTACCAGGCACAATGCCAACTGCTAAAGACACTGCTGTGTCCACTTTCAAGGAGTTTAGAGACCAACTAGGCAGGGCAAATGTGGTACAATTTAAGGGTATAAATGCTATAATGGAAGCAAGTACAAGGAACGCTGGGAGTAGAGAAGAGGAATCAGCTGAGACTATAATAAGAGGAGTTAGGCTCTTGAAAAGAGAGAGGAAAGGCAGACCAGGCAAAGGCCAGAACTGAGGGTGAAAAGTCCAAATCATCCTAGATGCTAGGTCTGTTGAGCACATAGTAAGGGCAAAAGATGAAGCAGGAAAGGCAAGCAGAGGCTTGACCAGGGAGGGTATTGTAAACCAGGAAATTCAAAGAAAGCACAAAATGCCCACCTCAACACTATCGTGTTGCTATTTGCAAACGAACATGAGCCAGAGACTAGACACCACTGGTTTCTTGGGAGCAACTACCCCACACCTGAGTTCCCTGTCTAGGATGAATACAGATATCCTATGCTCTATAAATTCTCTCTAAATTCTCACTCTTTAAACTGGGGAACCAAATTGAGATGGGGCTGGAATCCCTTACTATCTGCGTTCTTGTTTTTATTTCATATAATGTAGTGTCCCTTATTATCAGAACTTCCTGCCTTGACCTTGGAAGCACAAATCTAAATATAAACCAAGGGCTGCAAATTCAAATACCTTCAGTGCTCAAGTAAGAAGCAGTAAATGAGTGAAGAAGGCTAGGCATGACACAAAAGGGCATGGTGGGGACTATGGCAAACTGGAGCACATGCCCCCCATCTAAGCAGGGCAGTGAGTCAACTCTGGATTCTCGCCACGAGGGAAAAATGACCCAGTGTAATAACAGCTTTCAGTGTTTCAGAAGCTGGCAAAAATTAAGACATTTTGGTAAAATATTCTGACTTTTTGCATACCCAGGGTAGGGTGGAGTCTGCAGGCCTCCTCTTTGGAGCCCCTGCTCTGAAGAATGCTATTAGGAAACTATTAGTTTGGGATTTCATATAAACAGGACCAGTTCTACCCTGCTATTTGTACGGTTAGAATGGGACCATACAACTTACCAGGTAGGGGATGAAGAAACAGACGAGGCTCTGGTAGAACGCATCCGCCATGGAAATCCAGAAAGTCAGCAAGTTATAGCACTGCCAGGAAACAACACATTGACAGTAACCACCATCAAAGCAAAGCCTCTGCTCTTTGTAAGCAACTTTCTTGTGCGTGGCTGGACTAGACAACACGGTACTTATAATGCTTCTTATCTTAGAGGCAATAGAATGGAACGATTAAGAGCATGGGCCTGGGGGTGACAGACCTCAGGTCAAGTTCCAGCACTGTGTGACCTTAGTGAAAGTCACGAAACTTCTTTGAGAATTGTTTCTTCTTCCTTAGGAATTAGAGAAAAACACCACCAACTATTTCCTTGGGTTTCAAGAGGTCTAAATGCAATTGTGCTTTGGGAGCTAGTAAAGGCTCAGCTACCAAATATATTACCAAATGATAATGAATGATTATCATTCATTGGCACATTGTTAGTGCTAATACAAACTTGGTAAGTTTAGAGATTCGGAGGTTTCTGAATACCATCTGAAAGAGAACCCTCAGTTACAGCCCAGGGTCACAGGTTCCCAAGATCTCAATGGCTTCAGAGACAACCTTTCTCATTTTGTGCTTCACTCTTGCCTTCCGTGGGCAAAGTGAAACTGTTCACATTGTATATTTTTGCCACATTAACTTCTTTTAATGTTAGCTCCTCAAGGAAGGCATTACGCAGCTAGCTCGCGTCTGGGAAGGAGACAGTTAGAAGGGCCCAGGGTGTATACGTGCCATCACCACGTCTCCCTTGCTTGAAGTGCTGGGGTTGCTGTGTTGCTCTCCACCTGTCTCTGGGTTAGGATGGGGCTTGGTTCTTCACTGGCTGTCCCCAAAATATCACCAGCTCTCAAGCACATCTGGCTTTGCCCTCCTTTTCCCCAGGTGCAAAGGTACCCTCGTGCCTATCAACATCCCTTTTCCCAGAGCTCCCCCTTCGAGGCAGTCAGGTCCCCTCTCTGCCTCCTGCATCCAAGCTCCTGGCCCGTGTCTGTGCTAGTCGGGCTGCCTGCTGTCTGACTTCTCCAGATCATTTAGGGCATCAGTGTAGCCTCTGTGCCTCGTAAGAGACTGTTCTCATGGTTTTAGTCCAGGGGTTCTCAAACCAAGCCTTGGGCATTCTGTTGAAAGCCTACATACAAAGACCAGATAAGGGTGATGGGGGTCTTTCTGTAAGCCCTCTTCCCCTTTAACTAGGGAAGGCCCGTATTAATGTGTAATGTAATTAAGAAATAACTGAAAAGAAAAATACCATCACCCTGAACAGCAAATGAGAAACAGGCCAGAAACGGAGCAGCATTTCCGGGTCACAGGGGAGGTAAGTGGCAGAGTGGTGACCAGAACACAGGACCGCCAGCCCAGCACTCCTTCTCTGACACCTCAAGGGAGGAGCTGGAGGTCACCTCCCCGCCTGCCCGAGCCCCTTACCTCAGAGTTCTGGCCACTCTTGTACAGCTCAGGCAACGCCAGGAGTGTTTCCATAGAGATGTCCTTATCGAGGACTCCGAAGACAAGAGGAGGCAAGGACGTGAAGAACAGATTAAAGAAGATCAACTGCCAGTAATCGATCATGGTGGAGCCAGAGAAGCCACAGAAGAACTGGTACCAGAAGAGCAGGTTGACGTAGCCCTGCAGGCAGAGAGGGCGGCCTTGTGAGTGAGGACCCGCGGGCAGCCGGGTCACCAGATGCTGCTTAGGAGCTCTGACAAGCCCCTACTCAGACTGGGAGCTTCAGCTTCCTTGTTTGTGACAGGCAAGGTTTTATAAGGATTGCAGGTAATTTTCATCCCTTAGATTCTACCATTACCACTTCTAGTACTACTACTAACCTTCTTTAGGACCTGAGAGGAATTCCACCAATTTTTTAAGTATCCGTTGTTAAGAGCATAGGGTTTTGGAGGCAGAGAGGACTGGTTTTGAATCCCCAGTTGGGTCATGTACTAGCTTAAGTCACACCCCAGTTGGGTGTGAACTTGGTCAAATTGCTTAGCCTTCCTGAACGTCATCTTGCCATCTTTCGGATATGATCAGTAGTACCTAGACCATGACATGTGATACCAAAAGGCAGTAGTTGTGATTAGTAGTATGCTAAGAGGAAGGGACTCTAGAAAGACATGACCGCAGGCAGGAAGGCTGGCGGGAGGATGACTTCGTGAGGAGGTTGACCTCACAACACTTGCCTCATGGTCACACAGCTCAAAAGGTGAAGAAGAAAATCTTATGCCTAAGTTGCTTTATGCTTTCGAAAGATCTTTCCACCCAAGACCTCCTCACGTGAGAAGGGCTGGGTCACTATTACTATCTAACATATTGTGATGTGGTTTGGTGACTTGACCAAGGTCACAGAAACAGCCGGTCCTGGGATTAGAACTAGAGCTTCTCAGCTCCACGTGGCTGGGGTACAGAGGGGTGAAGGATGTTGTAAGGAATCTTTCAGTGGGTTTGTATTCAAGCTAGAATTCTCATTCCCTAATTGCTGGGCCAGTGTTATTTTTAAGAGCCTCTCTGTTTAGTATTGTAATACTACTAGTAATATTAACATTCATATTATTTGAGCTTCTATTTGTGAAAGGTGTGTGACATACTATATTAGTATATACCACATTAGTAGATGTGCAATATACATAATTTGTCCCATCAACCTAGCAAGATTATTATTGCTAATAATATCATACTACTATATTTATGTATTAAATATTATAACTTGATAATAATGTAATATTATTTAACATTATCTACAGACAAGGAATCTGAGGCTCTGAGACACTCAGTTACTTCTTGCCTGTGTTCACAGCCAGGAAATGGCACAACCAGCCACTGAATTTTCAAAGCTTCCTCCTCAACCACCCCCAAGACCTCTTAGTCCCGTTTTTGGATTATATAATAACAATGCTGACTGAGATTCTTCCAGCCAAGGAACTCCATCCTTTGGCTTTTCTGCCAAGATGACTAATGGGAGGTTTTCTGGCTCTGAAGGAGACCCCGGTGTTCTGAGACACCCTGGATGGACCTTGCATCTCTCTGTCTGAGGACCGGGCTCCCCTCCATTGCCGCTCTGGGGCTTCAGGTCACCCTGCTCCCACTCCAGTCCCGTGATGCTGTGAGGGCTTTTCTCCTATGAGTTTTGGTGAAGTTATTTCTCAGAGGAGGAGATTTGGGAAGGAAAGGGCTTGGTCTGTTTCCTGTGCTGTAGGTAGGTTTGAAATATACTATGGGCAGACACTGAGGCCCAAACTCAACATCACCCACTTGTGCACTTGACAGGATTGGTTTAAGAAGAACCAAAGTGCTAAAGTCTCCTTGATACTAGGGTTCAGCAACTACGTGAGGCTTTGACTGCTTGTTTTTTTTTTTAAGCCCTTTGAGCACCTTGCCTTGCTTCTTCCTCCCCAGCTCGCTGGGTAAGACAATAACTCTTATCTCCATGTACGCACAGGCAGCTTGAGTGGCTCAGAGGGGGTAAGTGACTACCCCAAAGTCCCTCTGCCAGTTGGGGCTGGAACTGTGACTTGAGGTTGTAGAACCTTAGGACGCCAGGGCTGGAAGTGATGCCATCTACAGACGAGGCCAAGAATAGCAACGGCAGCAAACACAACAGCAACAGAGACTCCTAAAGCGCATCTTATGTGCCAAACTCTCTTTCTGACCCACTCAGTCCATCTACCAGCCTTATGAGGATATCACTACTATCCTCATTTTACAATTGAGAAAACCGAGCCTCAGAGAGGTCAAATCACGGGGCTGGGGTTACAGACTAGTAAGTAAGTAACAAAGCTGGAGTCCAGACCTAGATGTTCTGGCTAAACAACCAATGGATCACTGAAGAAATCAAAGAGAAAATAAAAAAAAATACCTAGAGACAAAAGACAACGAAATCATGGTCATCCAAAACCTACAGGACGCAGCAGAAGCAGTTCTAAGAGGGAAGTCTATAGAAATACAATCTTACCTCAGGAAACAAGAAAAATCACAAATAAGCACCTAACCTTACACCCAAAACAACTAGAGAAAGAATGACAAACAAAACCCAAAGTTAGTAGAAGGAAAGAAATCTTAAAGATCAGAGCAGAAACCAATGAAATAGAGATGAAGAAAACAATAGAAAAGATCAATGAAACTAAAAGCTGGCTCTTTGAAAGATAAAATTGATAAACCTTTAGTGAGACTCATCAAGAAAAAAAGGGAGAGGGCTCGTATCAATAAAATTAGAAATGGAAAAGGAGAAGTTACAACGGACACCACAGAAATACAAAGGATTGTAAGAGATCACTATACACCAATAAAATGGACAACCTAGAAGAAACGGACAAATTCTCAGAAAGGTATAACCTTCCAAGACCCAACCAGGAAGAAATAGAAAATATGAACAGAACAAGTACTGACATAGAAACTGTGATTAAAAATTTCCAGCAAACCAAAGTCCAGGACCAGATGGCTTCACAATTGAATTCTTTCAAACATTTAGAGAAGAATTAACACCTATCCTTCTGAAACTATTTCAAAAAATTGCAAGGAAGGAACACTCCCAAACTCATTCTATGAGGCCACCCATCACCCTGATACCAAAAGCAGACAGAGTTACCACACATGAAAAAAATTACAGACCAATATCACTGATGAACATAGATGCAAAAATCCTCAACAAAACACTAGCAAACCAAATCCAACGACACACTAAAAGGATTGTGCACCCTTATCAAGTGGGCTTTATCCCAGGGATGCAAGGATTTTTTTAATATCCACAAATCATTGTGATACACTACATCGACAAAATTGAAGAATAAAAACCATATGATCACCTCAATAGATGCAGAAAAAGCTTTTGACAAAATTCAACACCCACTTATGATAAAAACTCTCCAGAAAGTGGGCATAGAGGGAACCTACCTCAACCTAATAAAGGCCATATATTGACAAACCCACAGCAAACATCATTCTCATTGGTGAAAAGCTGAAAGCATTTCCTCTAAGGTCAGGAACAAGACAAGGATGTCCAGTCTTGCCACTTTTATTCAACATCATAGTCTTGGAAGTCCTAGCCATGGCAATCAGAGAAGGAAAAGAAATAATAGGAATCCAAATTGGAAAAGAAGATGTAAAACTGTCACTGTTTGCAGATGACATGATGCTATATATAGACAATCCTGAAGATGCTACCAGAAAACTACTAGAGTTCATCAGTGATAAAGTTGCAGGATACAAAATTAATGCACAGAAATCACTTGTATTCCTGTACACTAACAACAAGAGATCAGAAAGAGAAATTAAGGAAACAATCCCACTTACCGTCACATCAAAAAGAATAAAATACCTAGGAATAAACCTACCTAAGGAGGAAAGAGACCTGTACTCTGAAAACTATAAGATGCTGATGAAAGAACTTGAACATGACACAAACAGATGGAGAGATATGCCATGTTCTTGGATTGGAAGAATCAATATTGTCAAATGACTATACTACTACCCAAGGCAATCTACAGATTCAATGCAATCCCTATCAAATTGCCAATGGCATTTTTCACAGAACTAGACCACAAAATTTTACAATTTGTATGGAAACACAGAAGACCCCGTATAGGCAAAGCTATTTGAAAAAGAAAAACGGAGCTGGAGGAATCAGGCTCTCTGACTTCAGGCTATGCTACAAAGCTACAGTTGTCAAAATACTATGGTACTGGCACAAAAATAGAAATATAGATCAAAGGAATGCCCAGAAATAAACCCACACACCTATGGTCAGTTAATCTATGACAAGAGAGGCAAGAGTATACAGTGGAGAAAAGACAGTCTCTTCAATAAGTGGTGCTGGGAAAACTGGACCGCTACATGTAAAAAAAGTGAAACTAGTACATTCTTTAACGCCATACACAAAAATAAATAAATAACCTCAAAATGTTTTAAAGACTTAAATATAAGACATGACAGCATAAAACTCCTAGAAGAGAACATAGGCAAAACATTCTCTGACAGATATCATACCAATGTTTTCTTAGGTCAGTCTCCCAAGGCAATAGAAATAAAAGCCAAAATAAACAAATGGGACCTAATCAAACTTATAAGCTTTTGTACAGTAAAGGAAACCATAAACAAAATGAAAAGACAACCTACGTACTGGGAGGAAATATTTACAAACAAAGTGACCTACAGGAGATTAATCTCCAAAATATACAAATAGCTCATGCAGCTCAATATAAAACAAACCAACCAACCAGTCAAAAAATTGGCAGATCTAAATAGACATTTCTCCAAAGAAGACATATGGATGGCCAAAAAGCACATGGAAAGATGCTCAACATCACTAACTGTAAGAGAAATGCAAATCAAAACTACAATGAGGTATCACCTCACACTGGTCAGGATGGCCATCATCAAAATACCTACAAACAACAAATGCTGGAGAGGGTGTGGACAAAAGGGAACCCTCTTGCACTGTTGGTGGGAATGTAAGTTGATATAGCCACTATGGAGGTTCCTTAAAAAACTAAAAACAGCTACCATGTGATCTAGCAATCCCACTCCTGGGCATATATCCGGAGAAAACCATAATTTGAAAGGATATATGCACCCCAGTGTTCACTGCAGCACTATTTACAATAGCCAAGACATGGAAGCAACCCAAATGTTCACTGACAGACGAATGGATGAAGAAGATGTGGTACATATATACAATGGACTATTACTCAGCCATAAAAAAGAATGATATAATGCCATCTGCAGCAACATGGACCTAGAGATTGTCATACTCAGTGAGATAAGTCAGAGAAAGACAAAAGATCATATGATATCACTTATATGTGGAACTAAAAAAATGATATAAATGAACTTACAAAATAGAAACAGACTCACAGACTTTGTAAACAAACGTACAGTTACCAAAGGGGAAAGGTAGGGGGAGGGATAAATTAGGGGTTTGGGATTAACAAATATACACTATATAAAATAGATAATATAAAATATGTAATCAACAAGAACCTACTGTATACACAGGGAACTCTACTCAATCATCAGTAATAACATTATTATTACTAATAACATATATGGGAAAAGAATCTGAAAAGGAATGGGTATATGTATATGTATAACTGAATCACTTTGCTGTACCCCTGAAACTAACGCAACATTGTAAATCAAGTATACTCTTATATAAAACAAAAATTAAATTAAAAAGGAATAATCCAATTAAAAAATTGAAACTGTATTAATCCTTAAAAAAAAAAAAAAAAAAAAAAAGAATACAAGGTTCCTGCCCTCCAGTCTTGGGCTTTTAAGACCACGTCATTATACTGCTCTGCCTCTTCTGCTCTACCAGGGATTTTCAATTAGAGACATATGTATACCAGTGCTACTCCAAGTGTTGTTCATGGACCTGTGTTGACCCAGGAATGTTTGTTACTGGTCCACGATGAGACAAGTAAAGAAGTTGAAAGAAAGCATTTAGAAACTTGTATAAGCAGTTTGACAGAGTAGTTTATATCTGTTGAATGTAACAGTAAACAATTTGGACTCATGTTAAAAAAAAAAAAAAAAGTGTCTTATCCCAGGTTCCTGGTGCGACTAAACTCCTTTTTCTATGTCCTGATCTACACTCTTATGTTTCCTTTATAACTTGCCTACTGCCTTTGTGTTTTTACTGTAAATCTCTTACAGTTGGTTTTGGAATTAGATACACCGTATGCTACAAAATGATGCATAAACTTCCTGTAAGGACTCAGGTTGTCAAACATCTCCTCCTTGGCCAGGAAAACTGATTAACTCATAGTTAAATATCCTTGTCTTTCAGACCATGGTTTAAACGCTATTTTCTTCTGGATTGATTGATTAGGGTAAGAGTCTCCTGGCGATATGTCCATAGCACCCTGGCCTTACTCTAGGGAGATGCACCGAAGAAAATGTTTAAAAAATTTTAATTTCTTTCCCCCATACGAGTGCTTGTCAGTCTTTACTGTTCATATGAATCAACTGGGGATCTTATTCACAGTGAAGATTTTGAGTTAGTGGGCCTGGCGTGCAGCCTGAGGATCCCCATTTCTAATGAGCATCGAAGTGAGCTAATGCTGGGGGTCCAGGAACCACATTTTTTTTTTTTTTTTTTTTGGGATATGCGGGCCTCTCACTGTTGTGGCCTCTCCCGTTGCGGAGTACAGGCTCCGGACGCGCAGGCTCAGCGGCCACGGCTCACGGGCCCAGCTGCTCCGCGGCATGTGGGGTCTTCCCGGACCGGGGCACGAACCCGTGTCCCCTGCATCGGCAGGCGGACTCTCAACCACTGCGCCACCAGGGAAGCCCTTAGGAACCACATTTTGAGATTTATTGAAACCAGGAGGTGACGAACTACATTCTGCATGTCAAGTCCAGCCAAAAATAAGGTTTTACTGGGACACAGCAACAACGATGCATTCGCATATTGTCTATAGCTGCCACAGTGGAGCTGAGTCGGTGCGACAGAGGCTATACGGTCCACAAAGCAGACAATATTTATGAGCAGGCCCTTTGCAGAAGAAGTTTGCCGAGCCCCGATTTAGACCGTAAGCCTCATGAGAGTGGGGACCACGTGTGTCTAGATCTCTGCTCTATACCCTGTGCCTGATAATGTTCCCGGCACAGCAGATGTTCAGTAATTATTTCAACAAACTAAGTACATCGTGGTGGTTCTATTGTCCTCACATGCATCCTGGAGTTTTAACATGAAAGTGTGTTTCCTTCCACAGGTCGTGTTAGGTAGGACCTTGTGCGTTTCCACTTGCTCTGCCTGGCTGGAATCTCTGCACCCCAGGGAGACCGTACTGAACCCCGTGATGGCATCGCCGAGACTGGGCGCCTGTTTTTCCTCCCAAGAAGCTACAGTGCAGTATTAATTCATTGTTCACATGTTCATATATACAATGGAATATTACTCAGCCATAAAAAAGAACGATATAATGCCATTTGCAGCAACGTGGACCTAGAGGTTGTCATACTGAGCAGGCAGGGTTTTAATCCTCTCTGAAATCGGTTTCAGATATGGAAGTCATAGTTCTCCACCCTCTAATTGCAAAGAGGAGATAATACGGCATCAGTATTGCAATTTCGATCCCGGTATTGAGCTGGAAATAAATATCATTTAAGCTCTGAAAGCATGGCTGGCTGGAAACGTTTCCTTTGCTATTTCACAAATTTAATGCAGAGAAGAGGTTGTGCTTATTCAAAAGAACGATTCTTTTGGAGGCAAGGAAGAAACATTAGACGGGGGCATTTTGAATTCTAACTACACAGTCTTTCTGGTCAAATAGAGACTTGTTTGCATGGACTTGCTGAAATAATGGTACCATCCAGTGTATGGAATGTACATTCTTTTTTGTCATGCTGCTTATTTACATGTACATTGAACTTTGTACAGAAATGCTTATTCCCGAGTCAGGGTAACTGTGACAGTGCCTGAAAGCAGGCCTGGGAGAATGGAGTGAGAGGAAAAAACATATGCCATTTTGTAGCTGCTACTTGGCTACTGTGTTTCCCTTCCGTCACTCTGGTCTTAATCCTCCCTTTTTCCTTATGCAAAAAGGAATTGGATTCTATTTGGAGTCTCTTGGGGATTGATTATTCAAAGGTCCTCAAGCTAGATAATGAAAAACGCAGGCCCTGTTCTCTCCCTTAGTACAGCAGTGCTCTGACTTCTTCCTATGCCCATTGTTAATCAAGGGCTTTGCAAACAAGAGCCTCTGACAGTTTTAAAACCTCAGTTGGTGTGTGCCTGCTTTGGGGCCTTATCAGCAAGACAAAAACACACATATCTTTCCGAGAAACAATAATACCTTCAAAGGATTGTATAGTGCTACGTGCGATCCAGAGCTCTGATGCTAAAACCTCTCGATAACACTTCTAGGGACAGAGAGAGTCCTAGTCTCCCCATATTACTGATGAGGAAACCAAGGCTCAGAGAGTTGAAGTAACTCTTTCAAGTTCACAAAGCATACTAGAATCAGGCAAGACTAAAACCCAGATGATCACCCTGCTCTAAACATTTTGGCTAATATATATTTTACTTAGAAGTCCTTGTTGGGAATGCTGGCGATGTTGAAGTGATACACAGGGTCTTGGGTGGAAGCCCAAGACCCTAAACCTTCCCCTTCACTCTCCTGAGGGTCAGGGTGCTGCTCTTGCATCTGGGGAGGAAACCTAAGCTACAAGTTAGGCGAGTTGTTCTTCAAATCCCTCTTCCTTGCAGTCAGCAAAGAAATCTCATTTATGGAGCCCCTCTCAGAGTCAGACAGCAGCAACAATGATAAAAAGAAGAATGGCTAACTTTATAGGGTGATCACTAAGCGCTAATCACTTTCTACACAAGCTGTCAATTCATCCCCATGGCAAGTGTGTGAGAAAGGCACTATCACCATCCCCATTTCAGAGATGAGGAAACTTAAGGTGTGAAGCCATTACCAAATACAGGAGCCTCAATTTGTACCAAATCTGATCTGACTCCAGAGTACTCACGCTGCCTCCTGTGCGCCAGGTGCGTGCCAGACAGTATTGCCAATCTTGACGATAATCTCACCAAATAGTAGTAGCCCCATTTTATCAGAGACGAAATTGAGGCCCAGAGAGCTGAATTATCTTGCCCAAGGTCCCTGAGCTAGTAAGGGACAGTTTCAGGATTCAAAATCCAGGTTAGCCTGACTTATTTCCTTCCATAGAGATGCTCTGTCTATTTCAGCGGGGAGAGCTGGCTGTCCCCCGGCCAGGACTCCCCAGGCTCGGGTGGGGGGTTACTGCAGGGCTGCTCACCACGTTCTTGGAGAAGTACTGCACCACCATCCTGGCCAGGCGTGAGTAACACCAGTGTCCGTGCACAAGCAGCAGCTTCTTGAGGTGCCTGAAGTGGGAGATGGCAAAGTCGCTGGACATGACGGCCTGAGAGGGCAGAGCAGACATGTCAGCCTCCATTCACAGCTGCCAGTGCACCACAGAGGCTCCCTCGAGGGTGCTGCTCTGTTCTGGGTCCACAGCCAGTAGGGTCTAAAAGACCCTTTGTCACGTGTAGCACCCTTGGGTGGCTTTATGGACTCTTGACACCCACCCCACCCTCTCCTCTGGGAAATGCAAACCCCACTAGAATCCAAGGAGGGCAGGTCAGAAGGGACCAGTGGTCTGGTCTGGCCCTTCACCTCCTTCCACTTATCCAATAAGCATTTATTGTGAACCAGTGTCTGTTGGGCACCATCTAGGGATGTGATGGTTGACCAGAGAGTAGGGGGTTTCCATGCAAGTGATCCTCAAACCTCTCAACAGCCTTGCCCACCCACCAAGGCAGGCCATTTGCTCCAGTCTCATGTGGAGCTGATGGATGGATAGCTCTTCCTTTCCATGGAGCTGAAATGTGTCTTTTGCCATTGGGATGACTCAGAACAAGGCCCAGTTCATCGTAATTTTTTAGAGTATGAGGTTTGGACGTGCCTGGTTATAAATCCTGGTCCGAGTCTTGGTCAGGGCGTTTAACCTGTCTCAGCCTCAGTTTCCTCATCTGACAAAGTGGAATAACAATCCCTAACACACAGGGTGGTGGCTGCTGAAATTAATTGGGGTAATAAGCGTGAAGTGCGAATAGAGGGCTGGCCTACGATAGACACTCAGAAGGTGACAGTGTTCGTTCCTCCCCACCCACAAATTTAGGCACCACCTAATGTCTGCACTGGTGGTGGGAATACAATTGTTAATGGTTCAAAACCCCAAGGTGGGTGGGGTCTGTCTTAATGGGGAACATTAGCAGCTCAAGTTAGTATGCTTGTTCCAAGCTGAATGTGAGTAATTTTGGTACACTTTTAAGGTATACCAAGCAACTTATAGGTCCATCTAGCCATCACGACTAAAATGGCAATTGAAAAATATTTTCCGATGTCCTTACATCTGTCACTGCTCACAGAGGGCATTGCAAACTTGGATGTGGGTGGAGGTTACAGGGAGGAAGCATGGAATCAGGGGAAGGCTTTGTTTTCCCTGAATGGTTGGGTACTATTTGGCTTTAGAATATGGGTATCGCCAGCTGTCTATAAGAAGCCAAGCATCTTTGATCACTCTCTTTATTCTGAAGGACTGGGCAGTAGGGTTGTGGTGATGGAGGTTTTGTATAGGCAAGGATATCTGCCTTTCAGATGATAATTCTGCAAAGCTCTTCCGTATAAATTCCTCCAACACTGTGGGGAATTGCTTAACAAGTAGAGTTGAAGCAAATGATACCTGCATGCCTTCCTGTCCAGATATTCCAATCCCAATATCAGCAGCTTGAATCATGCTTACGTCATTTGCTCCATCACCTGAAAGGAGAGAGGTCATGAGATCCTGGTCCAACTGCTATGTGACAATGAGAAGTTTTATACAAGTGGCACTAAATTGTCCCTATTTTGTGCATAAGTGAATCCTTTTAATGTTGCTCTGAATAGTCCTATAGGAAGAGTCATTGCTACAGGCATTTAGCCCGAGAGATCTTTTCTTCTTCGGACAAGAAGCCCTACTCTTTCTTTATCATTTACCAAATATTTATTGTGTCTTTCTTTTAGGTACAATGTTAGGTATTGGGAATACAATGGTATGTGAGCCTTGGGCAGTGCTTTACAGTTTGCCATAAAGGCCTTCACAGGTGTTACAGTGGGCTTCACTGAGAAGCAAATGGAGAATTTGAGTAACACAGGGACTCGGCAAGGGTAATCCAGGTAGTGAAGGGACCCGGAAGCACTGGAACTGAGATCTTTCTGTTTCCACGGCCAGCATACCTCCCTTCCTTCAGTAGAACTTATACTGACCATATCAAGACAACTGGAATGCCGGACAGCTAAATCATCAGAGATTGTCAATGGTGTCCAAGGACAGAGACAATGTTCAGTGATGTTTCTAAATGTAGGAACATGGGATTGACTCATCTTTGAGGTTGAGGTACGTTGAGTCACTTTGGCTTCCCAGTCAATGAATCAGTTGTTTCAGGAAACTGGAGGTTAGGGCATGGAAATTCATATACACACGAGCCACCTTTTATACCAGCACCGTCAAAGAGATTTTTCTGTGATAGAAATGTCCTATATCTTTACTGTCCAATTTGAAAACCATTAGCCCCCTATGACTACTGAAATGTGGCTGGTGAATTTCGATTTGATTTTAAATTTAACTTTAAATAGCCACATATAACAGGTAGCAACCATGTCGGACGGCACAGCTCTAAACAGCGAGGTCTTCCTCACAAGCCTGGCTTTTCCAGACTTTGATGCCTTATCCATCAGACTAGAGTTTAGCAAACTTTTTTTCTGTAAAGGGCCAGATAGTAAATATTTTAGGCTTTGTGGGCCAAGAAGCAAAACTGAACAACTGTTCCTGCTGAGAGGCAAATTGTTTTTACACATTTTACCATTAAAAACACAAAAACCATGCTTAGCATCTTTACAGAAATATGCAGTGGGCCAGTCTCAGCTTGAGGGCCGTGATTTGTAGACTGAACTGCCTTCACCCCTTTCCTTCTCCTGGCGCCACCCGTTTTTCCAGTGGGTTCTCCTAATGATCTGCAAGTCAATCTATATGAGATATTAGAGAGAATACGGATTTGGGGGAGAAAATTTTCTTCTAATTATCTGGCAACAAAATTCCTTAAGCTCAAAAATTTTGTCAGTGTAAGTTGCTGTTATTCTTCTAACGATGATTTTGTTTTTTCCTTGATAGCACAGCAGTGCACGATCTTCATCTTCCCCAGGGCAGAACAAATCCACCCTTTAACCTCTTCTGTTAGCAAGGCAGTGGAAGCAGAGGTGTGGAATCCTGCTGTTTCTTGCCCTGCTGGTTTTGTCTCTGCTGCTGTGGCAGTGAAGCCAGCCCCTTACCTCTGGGAATCAATCCCGGGCTATTGCCTTGAACGTGTCTGAAGTTTTGAAGAGGACAATTCAGGGAATAAAATTAGGATGCAGTTGCTAAAGCTCTGCTCCCTCTATTCTTTCTGCCTACTCCCTCTTTTTTTTTTTTTTTTTTTCCTGGTTTTGAACTGCTTTTACCTGAAGGCCAGGAGAAAACGGGGGCGGGGGGCGGGGGGAAACCCACCAGCGTAAAGTAGGCCCCTTATTTGAAATGCCAGGAAAGAAAATCTCTTTCCATGTCTTCGTAGGAGGAAGAGAACCTGAAACATCTGTAAGAATGTCCTTACACGAAAGCAACGTTTACCATGTGCTTGGTATGCGCTGGGCACGGGATGGAACTGAGTAAGACTGACATTGCCCCTCCACTCAAGAAACTTCTGGTCTCCTGAGCAGCCCAGTACTGAAGGCGTAACAGTGCTGTGGAGCTCTGTGGGAGCCCACGGAGTAAAGGAATATGAGGCAGGATTGGAGGAGGTTTTACAGAGGAAACGGCTTGAGTAAAGGTCGGGAAGCGAGAGAGGACGAGGCTTCTGGGGAATGGTAAGCAGCTTCATGTGGTTGGGACATGGACTGCTGAATGTTGGGGGGAGGAAGGTGGCCGGAGAGGTAATGGAGCCCAGATCGTGAAGGTTCTTGTAAACCAGCTTTGGTTGTTCCTGGAAGGTTTGAAGTAAGGACACTTAATTTCTCTGCCTCAACCATGGCTAAAATTTAATCCCCTATGAGAAATTCTTCAACAACCAACAAGCCAGCATTTACTGAGGGCATGCTTTGTGTGGAGTCTTATATTTAGAAATGAATATACAACACTAAACGTGGGACAAGCTTCACTTTTTAAATCTCCCCACCAGCCATCAACACTCGACAGAATATCAAGTCCACAGGCATCTGAGGTGCGTGGTATTGTGCCATGTGTTAAGTATTGAAGGGCACATGGTTGGCATCCAAGAAGTGAGTGGGCCTGAATGTATATTGAGCTACCTGAATATTCTGAACCTGAGGCCCCTCTTGGCTTTGGCCTCCATTCCAAGTCCTGACTTTTCCTTAGCAGATCTGCTCATCCTGAGAACTTGGATTTGCTCTCCCACTCTGCTTAGCTTCTGCTCACCTGCTGACTGCCACACCTTGACTGTCACTTTGAACTCTCTCCCTCTAAGACAATGACCCTCAGCTTGAGCATCCTGACGGTGATACGTGACCCCTCACCTCTGGTCTAGAGTGGCCTTGCCCAGCTTCCCCCCACATCTCCGCATGACGGGTACCTATGGAAAGGGTCATGGCTCTTAGCCTGTCTCGCACCAGCTTGACGAGCATACTCTTCTGGAGTGGGGTGCAGCGGCAGCACAGGACAGACCGGCAATACTGGGTCAACTCCAGAAATTTCTCCTCCAGTTTTCCCTGGAAAATGGCATTCAACGTCTTCCCATCGATGACCAATCCAACCTCTGGAACTGCAGCTCCTGAGGCGGGGGGTGGCGTCGCAGAAGGTAGGCGGAAACCAGAGAGCTTGTGGTCCGGCTTCTGTGGTTCATGAAATTGCTTTACCTCTTCCAATACCAAGTTGAGGATGGATTCACAGGTTTCCTACAAAGAGCAGAATAATGCCTTTGGTGTCAGTAAGCAACACTGGAAGCAGGTTAAAAATGTCACTTTCTCCTTTAGTTAAAGAGTTATAAAACTCTACCGCCACAGAGATGACCTGGGATTTCACTCTCTGATTTTGACATTTCTCTGCAATATTTCAAACAGCATCAAAGCAGTGGTAATTTGGAACCAAATTAATGGCCAAAATAGGAGAGACAGCTTGGGAATGGGAGTGGAGATAGCTCAGCAAGATCGGGGACTTTTACAGGGATGACAGAATGTAGTAAATGATACTGATATGATGGTAAATGATGACAATGTGTCATGCTGGTACCCTGCTTTCCATCTCTCACAAGTCATTTCTCCTTTGCTCCTCAGAACATGCCTGTGTGGTAGGTAGGGTGAGTATTACTGACTTTAGTTTTGAGATGAGGAAATTGAAACAGTGAAATCCTTAGTAACTTGCCCAAGGTCATCTCGAATTGCGGCCTCTTAACTGAAAAAATACATTGACTGCGTGTTTATCCGTTTGTATAAATGTATTGGTTGTACTGGTTAAAACTGACCATGTATGTGAGTCTTATTGAGTTTTTCTGATGTTTACCTGGAAACATGGTGAAGAAATTATTTCCTCTTATCAATTCTCCTCCATTACTTTTGATTGTGTCAAAGATAAAGACAGATCTTGGATTTAAAGATATTCTTAATACCTCTTTCACTTGTTTAAATGTCACTTTTAAATAAAGATAGAGAAAAGTGGTGGCAGTCAGCTGTATTATCAATTTTAATTTCATTTTTCTGTTCACGGGGTCTTTATTTAGCAGTGTTCTTTTATCCGTGGCAAGGGATGATGATTTTTCATTTACTGTAGTGCTAAAAAATTCTTCTAAAAATAAGTTTAGAAAAGTTCAGAGTGAGTCTATTTAAATGAAATCATTAAAAATAAAGAACAGTATAGATAATACGTGGATTTAGGCAAAAATCGTGAAGGTTCTGAAATGACAAGTTTGGAGACCCCTGATCTAGAAGCTTCTGAGAATATTTGGAATAATTTCTTCTGGAGTGAGTAGGACTGCAGTTCATTATTCTGGAGGCTTCCTTTAGGGGATGCTAAACTGAGCACTGCAAGCAATAGGATGTGCACAGGACCTAGCGGGGCCACAGGAAGTAGTTCAGGAGCAGGTGGTTATACCCGAAGCATTTTTCTGGGAAAGAGATCAAGGTAGTCCTTGCTGGAACTTGGGGTTGGCACACAGTGTATACAGGCATACCTTGGAGATATTGTGGGTTTGGTTCCAGACCACTGCAATAAAGTGAATATTGCAATAAAGTGAGTCACATGATATTTTTGGTTTCCCAGGGCATATAAAAGTTATGTTTAGTAAGTATACAATAACATTATGTCTAAAAAAACTGTACATATATTAATTAAAATACTTATGGCTAAAAAGTCCTATCATCTGAGCCTTCAGCAAGTTGTAAGCCTTTTCCTGGGGGAGGGTCTTGCCTCGATGTCCGTGGCTGCTGACTGATCTGGGTGGTGGTTGCTAAGGCTGGGGTAGCTGAGGCGATTTCTTAAAATAAGACAACAATGAAGTGTGTCACGCTGATGGACTCTTCCTTCCACGAAGGATTTCTCTGTAGCCTGCAATGCTGTTTGGTGGCATTTTACCCACAGTAGAAC
>RJWK010028728.1:0-25590 GCA_004363435.1 Platanista minor | reverse complement strand
ATACAATGGAATATTACTCAGCCATAAAAAAGAATGAAATAATGACATTTGCAGCAACATGGATGGACCTAGAGATTACCATACAAAATGAAGCAAGTCAGACAGAGAAAGACAAATATCATATCACTTACATGTGGAATCTAAAAAAATGACACAAATGAACTTATTTACAAAACAGAAACAGAGTCACAGACTTCAAAAACAAACTTATGGTCACCAAAGGGAAAAGGTGGGGGACAGGGATAAATGAGGAGTTTGGGATTAACATATATACACTAGTATATATAAAATAGATAATTAACAAAGACCTACCATATAGCACAGGGAACTCTACTCAATATTCTGTAATAACCTATATGGGAAAAGAATCTGAAAAAGAATGGATACACATATATGTATAATTGAATCAATTTGCTGTACACCTGAAACTAACACAACTGTGTAAATCAACTATACTCCAATATAAAATAAAAATTAAATTTAAAAAGTAATACAAGCTTTAACTTCATTTTTGAGATGAAACCCTTTCTAACAAAGCCTAATAAATACAATGACTTGTTATAAAGAAATGATGAAAATTTTGTGCTAAATCCTTCAATTAAGGCATTTATGGTATAAATTGCCCACTTAGTGAACAGGGCATTAGGTGAACAAATTGTTATTACTACATTAATGACTTCCTCTCCTAATAACTCTAGTTAAGGATTTCACTTGGGGTTAGACAGAAAAAAAGGGTAAACTGTAAAGATTGACATCAGCCCCATGACTGCTGCCTCTGTTTAACATCAACTATCATGGCACATTTTTATTTTAATTAATTAATTAATTAAATTTATCTATGGCTGCGTTGGGTCTTTGTTGCTGCACTCAGGGTTTCTCTAGTTGCAGAGAGTGGGGGTTACTCTTCATTGCAGTGCATGGGCTCCTTATTGTGGTGGCTTCTCTTGTTGCGGAGGACAGGCTCTAGGTGCACAGGCTTCAGTAGTTGTGGCTCATGGGCTCTAGAGCGCAGGCTCAGTAGTTGTGGCGCACAGGCTTAGTTGCTCTACGGCGTGTGGGATCTTCTGGGGCCAGGGCTCGAATCCGTGTCCCCTGCATTGGCAGGTGGATTCTTAATCACTGCACCACCAGGGCAGTGCATGGCACATTTTTTTTTGCGGTACATGGGCCTCTCACTGTTGTGGCCTCTCCCGTTGCAGAGCACAGGCTCCGGACGCGCAGGCTCAGTGGCCAAGGCTCACGGGACCAGCTGCTCCGTGGCATGTGGGATCCTCCCGGACCGGGGCACGAACCCGTGTCCCCTGCATCGGCAGGCGGACTCTCAACCACTGCGCCGCCAGGGAAGCCCCATGGCACATTTTTAAATGCATGTCCTCTATGTGTACAATATGATAGTGGTAAAACTGAAAGTACACGTGTTTTGCGATAAAGGTGTGAGATGCGTTTTCTTAACTGAAATTAATATTTCATTTTTATGCCTTTTCCTATTATCATTTTGTTCATCTGCCTGAACCCCAGATGCTTTGTTTAATTTCAACGACTAAAAGACAAATGACTCATCTTTATAAAAGCACTCTGGAAACTCTAGAAAAATCAAACAATAATTTTACCTCTGGCATTATTTAAGATTAAACAAAGCTTTATTCATTCTTAGTTCTGCAGATTTTTTTATTTCATATTTTCATTCTTGATTAGTTCTTTCTTCTGACTTCATTCTTCTTAATTGTTTTTGAGTTTGAAATTATTTACACTGTTAATTTCATCTCTTCCAAATGTACTTTTTTAGTTAATTAGAAGTTAAACTGTCCTGGTTCAAATACTGGCTCTACCACTTACCAACTATGTGTTCTTGAGCAAATTATTTAGCCGCTGTGAGATTCAGTTTCCTAACCTGCAAAATGGAAGCTAAATAATAGTAATATTTATTTATGGTACTGTTGTGCATATTAACTAAGAAAAATGATTTAATGAGGTCCCTAGCTCAATGTCTGGCACATAGTTTAAAAAGGTTACATATTATAACAGTGCCATGTCTACATTAATCTCCTTCTGTCAGTGGAGGAGTTGAACATCTCTTCCATACCACTGTGGAAGGATCTGCTCCATTCTAAAGGCCACTGTGTTTCAATCAAGTTGAGTTAATGTGGTTAATAATTTTTTCCTTAGTTCTGCTTATAAGAGGGCTTGTAGAAACATATTAGCAAATACCATTGCACTAAACTCACAGCATAACCTTCATATTCAGTAATTTGGGGTTTTTCTTTTTTTTAAAGTATGGGAAATCCTTGGAAAAGCCAATTTATGTAATTATGACTATCAAATTTTACAGTTCATATTCTGAAAATTATTTAGAGTTGTGTTGTAAATATATTTTGGGCCTCAATCAAAAATTTAAATTTAAGAGTTATACTAGAGAATATTTAGCTAACAGTGATAAGCAGAAGTACCAAGATATGTGGCATCCTATAATGTTCCTTTACTTCTCTATGCAGTAAATAATTGCCACCAACTTTTTTTTTTTTTACCATCTTGAAATTCTTAATAACTCTGTCATTGAACTTGTGATTTGCAAGTTAAGTCTGATGTAACAAAAGAGCCTGTATGTGAGCAGATTGGATATGCACAATCTGTGTGCCCTCCTAGTCTTGCTATTCCTTTTGCATAGTGTTGTAATGCCCCATGACAACAGAATTCTGGCAGACCCATGAAGCTTGAGAATTCAGTGAGACTCAGAGCGAGTATGATCATGTTACACTTACGACTAGGTAAGCAGAGTCCTTGAAGGGCCACACTTTCCAACTTAACCAGAACTTGCTCAGAAAGAATTGAACTCACAAAGAAGGCAGTTACATTCCAAGAAACACAAATGACCAGGGAATCCTATCACATCCTTTCTTACTCCTGTTACATGCCTGTATTAGCCAACCACCAATGCTGAAAATGACTTAGATAGTGCAACCTATGTTCCTGTTTCTTCAGTCCTTCCTTACTCATCAGTAACTTGAAGATAGAGTATTGGTAGAATGTGTGCATATCAAGAAGTGAAAAAAAAAATAGTTGAATTAGTTTTATGGAGCAATTCTGCTATGCTGGTAAAAATAAAATATATATGCATGTATGAATTACAAGATGTCAATTATGTCATTTTGATGATTCTGCATATGAGTAAATGCCCTTATATTCACTTTCATTTATTTTTTGAATTTTGTTTCATTTTTTTACACAGCAGGTTCTTATTAGTTATCCATTTTATACACATCAGTGTATACATGTCAATCCCAATCACCCAATTCATCACACCACCACTCCCACCTGCCACCGCTTACCCTGCTTGGTGTCCATACGCTTGTTCTCTACATTTGTGTCTCAATTTCTGCCCTGCAAACCGGTTCATCTGTACCATTTTTCTAGGTTCCACATATATGCGTTAATATATGATATCTGTTTTTCTCTTTCTGACTTATTTCACTGTGTATGACAGTCTCTAGATTTATCCATGTCTCTACAAACGACCCAATTTCGTTCCCTTTTCTGGCTAAGTAATATTCCATCGTATATGTGTACCACATCTTCTTTATCCATTTGTCTGTCGATGGTCATTTAGGTTGCTTCCATGACCTGGCTATTGTAAATAGTGCTGCAAGGAACATTGCGGTGCATGTGTACTTTTGGATTATGGTTTTCTCAGGGTATATGCCCAGTAGTGGGATTGCTGGGTCATATGGTAGTTCTACTTTTACTTTTCTAAGGAACCTCCATACTGCTCTCCATAGTGTCTGCATCAATTCACATTCCCACCAACAGCGCAATACGGTTCTCTTTTCTCCACACCCTCTCCAGCATTTATTGTTTGCAGATTTTCTGATGATGCCCATTCTAACTGGTGTGAAGTGATACCTCATTGTAGTTGTGATTTGCACTTCCCTAATAACTAGTGATGTGCAGCACCTTTTCATGTGCTTCTTGGCCATCTGTATGTCCTCTCTGTAGAAATGTCTATTTAGGTCTTCTGCCCATTTTTGGATTGGGTGGTTTGTTTTTTTCATATTGAGCTGCACGAGCTGTTTATATATTTTGGAGATTAATAATTTGTCCACTGATTCATTTGCAAATATTTTCTCCCATTCTGAGGGTTGTCTTTTTGTCTTGTTTGTAGCTTCCTTTGCTTTGCAAAAGCTTTTAAGTTTCATTAAGTCCCATTTGTTTATTTTTGTTTTTATTTCCATTTCTCTAGGAGGTGAGTCAAAAAGGATCTTGCTATGATTTATGTCAAAGAGTGTTCTTCCTATGTTTTCCTCTAAGAGTTTTATAGTGTCCGGTCTTACATTTAGGTCTCTAATCCATTTTGAGTTTATTTTTGTGTATGGTGTTAGGGAGTGTTCTAAATTCATTCTTTTACATGTAGCTGTCCAGCTTTCCCAGCACCACTTATTGAAGAGACTGTCTTCTCTCCATTGTATATCCTTGTCTCCTTTGTCATAGATTAGTTGACCACAGGTGCATGGGTTTATCTCTGAGCTTTCTCTCTTGTTCCATTGATCTATATTTCTGTTTTTCTGCCAGTACCATATTGTCTTGATTACTGTAGCTTTGTAGTATAGTCTGAAGTCAGGGAGTATGATTCCTCCAGCTCTGTTTTTTTCCCTCAAGACTGCTTTGGCTATTTGGGGTCTTTTATGTCTCCATACAAATTTTAAGATTTTTTGTTCTAGTTCTGTAAAAAACGCCACTCGTAATTTTATAGGGATTGCATTGAATCTGTAGATTGCTTTGGGTAGTATAGTCATTTTCACAATATTGATTCTTCCAATCCAAGAACACGGTATCTCTCTCCATCTGTATCAACTTTAATTTCTTTCATCAGTGTCTTATAGTTTTCTGCATACAGGTCTTTTGTCTCCCTAAGTACGTTGATTCCTAGGTATTTTATTCTTTTTGTTGCAATGGTAAATAGGAGTGTTTCCTTAATTTTTCTTTCAGATTTTTCATCATTAGTGTATAGGAATGCAAGAGATTTCTGTACATTAATTTTGCATCCTGCAACTTTACCAAATTCATTGATTAGCTCTAGTGGTTTTCTGGTGGCATCTTTAGGATTCTCTATGTATAGTATCATGTCATCTGCAAACAGTGACAGTTTACTTCTTCTTTCCCAATTTGCACTCCTTTTATTTCTTTTTCTTCTCTGATCGCAATGGCTAGGACTTCCAAAACTATGTTGAATAATAGTGGTGAGAGTGCTCATCCTTGTCTTGTTCCTGATCTTAGAGGAAACGCTTTCAGTTTTTCACCATTGAGAATGATGTTTGCTGTGGGTTTGTCATATATGGCCTTTATTGTGTTGAGGTAGGTTCCCTCTATGCCCACTTTCTGGAGAGTTTTTTATCATAAATGGGTGTTGAATTTTGTCAAAAGCTTTTTCTGCATCTACTGAGATGATCACATGCTTTTTCTCTTTTTTTTTTTGTGGTACGCGGGCCTCTCACTGTTGTGGCCTCTCCCGTTGAGGAGCACAGGCTCCGGATGCACAGGTTCAGTGGCCATGGCTCACGGGCATAGCCACTCCGCGGCATGTGGGATCTTCCTGGACCGGGGCACGAACCCGCGTCCCCTGCATTGGCAGGCGGACTCTCAACCACTGCGCCATCAGGGAAGCCCAATCATATGATTTTTATTCTTCAATTTGTCAATATGGTGTATCACATTGCTTGATTTGTGTATATTGAAGAATCCTTACATCCCTGGGATAAATCCCACTTGATCGTGGTGTATGATTCTTTTAATGTGTTGTTGGATTCTGTTTGCTAGTATTTTGTTGAGGATATCTGCATTTATGTTCATCAGTGATACTGGCCTGTAGTTTTCTTTCTTTGTAGTATCTTTGTCTGATTTTGGTATCAGGGTGATGATGGCCTCATAGAATAAGTTTGAGAGTGTTCCTTCCTCTGCAATTTTTGGGAAGAGTTTGAGAAGCTCTTCTCTAAATGTTTGATAGAATTCACCTGTGAAACCATCTCATCCTGGACTTTTGTTTGTTGGAAGATTTTTAATCACAGTTTCAATTTGATTACTTGTGATTGGTCTGTTCATATTTTCTATTTCTTCCTGGTTCAGTCTTGGAAGGTTATACCTCTCTAAGAATTTGTTCATTTCTTCCAGGTTGCCCATTTTATTGGCATAGAGTTGCTTGTAGTAGTCTTTCAGGATGCTTTGTATTTCTGTGGTGTCTGCTGTAACGTCTCCTTTTTCATTTCTAATTTTATTGATTTGAATCCTCTCCCTGTTTTTCTTGATGAGTCTGGCTAATGTTTTATCAATTTTGTTTATCTTCTCAAAGAACTAGCTTTTAGTTTTATTAATCTTTGCTATTGTTTTCTTTGTTTCTATTTCATTTATTTCTGCTCTGATCTTTATGATTGCTTTCCTTATAGTAATTTTGGTGTTTTTTTGGTTTTGATTTCTCTAGCTCCTTTAGGGGTAAGGTTAGATTGTTTCTTTGAGATTTTTCATGTTTCTTGAGGTAGGCTTGTATAGCTATAAACTTCCCTCTTAGAACTGCTTTTGCTGTGTCCCATAGGTTTTAGATTGTCATGTTTTCATTGTCATTTATCTCTAGGTATTTTTTGATTTCCTCTTTGATTTCTTCAGTGATCTCTTGGTTACTTAGTAATGTATTGTTTAGCCTCCATGTGTTTGTGTTTTTTCCTTTTTTTTCCCTTTAAGTGATTGCTAATCTCATAGCATTGTGGTCAGGAAAGATGCTTGATATGATTTCAATTTACTTAAATTTACTGAGGTTTGATTTGTGACCCAAGATATGACCTATCCTGGAGAATGTTCCATGCGCACTTGAGAAGAAAATGTAATCTGCTGTTTTTGGATGGAATGTCCTATGCATATCAATGAAATCTATCTGGTCTACTGTGTCATTTAAAGCTTGTGTTTCCTTATTAATTTTCTGTCTGCATGATCTGTCCATTGGTGTAAGTGAGGTGTTAATGTCCCCCACTATTACTGTGTTACTGTCGATGTCCTCTTTTACAGCCGTTAGCAGTTGCCTTATATATTGAGGTGCACCTATGTTGGGTGCATATATGTTATAATTGTTATATCTTCTTCTTGGATTGATCCCTTGATCATTATGTAGTGTCCTTCCTTGTCTCTTGTAACATTCTTTATTTTAAAGTCTATTTTATCTGATATGAGTATTGCTACTCCAGCTTTCTTTTGATTTCCATTGGCATGGAATATCTTTTTCCATCCCCTCACTTTCGGTGTGTATGTGTCCCTAGGTCTCAGGTGGGTCTTGTTTCTGTATCTATTCAGCAAGCCTGTGTCTTTTGGTAGGAGCATTTAATCCATTCACATTTAAGGTAATTATCGATATATATGTTCCTAGGACCATTTTCTTAATTGTTTTGGGTTTGTTTTTGTAGGTCCTTTTCTCCTCTCATGATTCCCTCTTAGAGGAGTTCCTTTAGCATTTATTGTAGAGCTGGTTTGGTGGTGCTGAATTCTCTTAGCTTTTGCTTGCCTGTAAAGCTTTTGATTTCTCCATCAAATCTGAATGAGATCCTTGCTGGGTAGAGTAATCTTGGTTGTAGGTTCTTCCCTTTCATCACTTTAAGTATAACATGCCACTCCCTTCTGGCTTGTAGAGTTTCTGCTGAGAAATCAGCTGTTAATCTTATGGGTGTTCCCTTGTATGTTTTTTATCTTTTTTCCCTTGCTGCTTTCAATAATTTTTCTTTGTCTTTAATTTTTGCCAATGTGATTACTATGTGTCTCAGTGTGTTTCTCCTTGGGTTTATCCTGCCTGTGACTCTCTGAACTTCCTGGACTTGGGTGGCTATTTCCTTTCCCATGTTAGGGAAGTTTTCAACTATAATCTCTTCAAATATTTTCTCGGGGCCTTTCTCTCTCTCTTCTCCTTCTGGGACCCCTATAATGTGGATGTTGTTGCGTTTAATGTTGTCCTAGAGGTCTCTTAGGCTGTCTTCATTTGTTTTTATTCTTTTTTCTTTATTCTGTCCTGGGGCAGTGCATTCAACCATTCCGTCCTCTAGGTCACTTATCCGTTTTCCTGCCTCAGTTATTCTGCTATTGATTCCTTCTAGTGTATTTTTCATTTCCATTATTGTTTTGTTCATCTCTGTTTGTTCTTTAATTCTTCTAGATCTTTGTTAAACATTTCTTGCATCTTCTCGATCTTTGCATCCATTCTTTTCTCGAGGTCCCAGATCATCTTCACTACCATTATTCTGAATTCCTTTTCTGGAAGGTTGTCCATCTCCATTTCAATTAGTTGTTTTTTCTGGAGTTTTATCTTGTTCCTTCATCTGGTACATAGCCCTCTGCCTTTTCATCTTTTCTATCTTTCTGTGAGTGTGGTTTTTGTTCCGAATTGACACCAACTTTTAAAAACTATAAGTTAAATAGCTGTACACAACTAATTTCAGTCATCAAGCCTCTCAGGCAACTTCGGGATAAGAAGAAAAAAAGCTTCTTTTGGAAGTGTTTTGATACAGTTACACTGAACTGTAGTACAGTACTAAATGAGAGAAGTTATGTTACAAAATGAAAAGAAGTTATATCTCAGGAACATTTTGAAGTTATCAATACAATCAACAAAATAGTCATGTTTATTTTAATCTATTGGTTTAATTATTTTAACTTTAAAAGCTTATGTTTCATGTTTTCATCTGTGATGAAATACAACTCCTGTGTTGATCTCTCCAGCCTCACTCTCTATCCCATTAAGGCATCTTACAGGCTGTATCCCAGTCAGCTCCTCTTGCAACCTTGTAAGGATCTTTGTGGATGAGGGCCCTGGGAGTGGTTTTTTCCTTTTGTCTTATTCATTTTTTTTTCCTTTTTTCAGGTCTTGGTTACCTCACATTCTTTCTCTGAGCGAGTCTCACATTTCCAATCTGTCCTGCAAATTACCAATCAAATAGTCTGCCAGCCACACTGCTGTGACTGCATTATACCCTCTAAGGACTCCCTGCAGTTCTCCAGATCAAGCATTCATACATGTCTGTTGTGTTTTAAGACATTCAACCATCTGTCCCCACTAGACATACCTTGCCTAGCAAATCCATTTCGCCTGCTCTGGGTATAGCTGCAACAAGATTAGGCTCAGGGGACCACATTGCTTGGAAAGGGATGACTCCAAGCCTTTATCAACCATTTAGGACTAGGTTAAAAACCAACTTCAATTTGTAAATCTTCTTGTTTAAAGCAATTTTTACCATCTCTCTTTCTGCACTCCTGCATTTTGGGATCTCTTTCATATTCACAAAAATAAAAAGAAAGTATAGTTATTCTACAGATAGCTATTACAAGATCACAATGTAGAAACAAGTCTATGGAGTAATGGGAAAATTACAAAAAAAAATTTAAGTAGACCTACATTTGACTTTGGAATCTTGCCAGGATTAAGAAGACCAAATGACTTAGAGATATTATATTTATCACATAAAACATTCATTAATAAACAGTGTAAAATTTGGCTCACCGATAGAGACTGTGGATTGATAGGTGATTAGAGATAACACTTTTTTTTTTTTTTTTGCGGTATGCGGGCCGTTCACTGTTGTGGCCTCTCCTGTTGCGGAGCACAGGCTCCGGACGCGCAGGCCCAGCGGCCATGGCTCATGAGGCCCAGCCGTTCCGCGGCATGTGGGATCTTCCCGGACTGGGGCACGCACCCGTGTCCCCTGCATCAGCAGGCGGACTCTCAACCACTGCTCCACCAGGGAAGCCCCAACACAGTTTTTTAAGGGAGACATTTTGAAGGCAGTGAAATTTGAACAGAGTTTTGAGGGAATGAAAGTTAAGTGATTGGAAATGAGGAAGAGAGAACAGTAAAATAAAGGAGACTTTCTACATGGAAGGCTCTGAAGCAGAAACTAATCCACATAATTAATCATCACCATTAATCTCTTCCAAGATCTTCCATTTTGTCCTCTGATGACCCTCATGTAGAAATACAGAAAGTTTGGACCATGAAGACTCTAGGCTGAGAGCTAAGTCGCAGTCTGTCCCTTTAATTTGCGTTGTTGTAGTGCAATGTCTGCTAGCAAATCACAGGAAAAGAATCCTAGGGAAAATAAAGTTTCCTGATGGGAGAAATGTTATTCTATTAATTGGTCCAAAAGCTGTTCACTTCCATACTGAAAATCACAAATGTGTTAGGAAATACCAGACTATTTCATCAAGAGTTAACATTTATAAAAAGTTGTTCAGGACCATCTCAGACTTAATAACAATTGCAAGAGTTTGTAATAAAAAAAAAAAAAAGGATAGCTACAGCTGATAGAGAAAGAGCATCATACGCTCAGCAACTGAAATAGAAAGTCTCTGTTAAGACCAAACAAAGCCAAACCATGATTAATGAATATTTCCAGGAAGTAAACCTGAGAGTTCCATAAAACATTAATATCTGTACTGATAAAGAAGGAGTTGATTAGACGGAGATGGGCCAAAATGGAACTCAGGAACCAATCAACATAAGTGAAAATTAAAGGCCAATGAGAACAAAGATTGGGAAGAAGATAGAAAAATTACCCTAGTTCACTGTTTTCCAAACCTGGCAGAAGGTGGGGAGTGGTGGTGGTTCTAAATAGTCCTACCTTCAGGTTCCATTAGAAGATTACTCAATTGGATCTACAAAGCAAGATCTTAGAAATATTTATTTTAAAAAGATCCCTGGCACCTCCATCACATCACATCATTACCATTTCTTTTTTGTGGTGAGAACATTTAGGATCTACTCTCTTAGCAATTTTCACATATATAGCACACTGTTGTTATCTATAATCACAATGTTGTGTATTAGATCCACAAAACTTATGCATCTTCTAACTGGAAGTTTGTGCTTTTTGTCCAACACCTCCTCATTACTCCCCCAGTACCAGTCCCTGGAAATCACAGCTTTTGCAGATTCCACATATAAGTGAGATCATATATAGTATGTGTCCTTCTCTGACAGTTCACTTAGCATGATGCTTACACTAAGATGGTAATCATACTGCAATGTATGTGTATCAAATAAACACCTTGTACACCTCAAAGTTACACAGCGTTATGTGTCAATTACATTTCAATACAGCTGGGGGAAAAGAAAAGATCCCTAAATGATTCTGATACATCAGTGTTTGGGAGCTATTCTGTCTACTCATTTCTGAGGGAGGAAGGAAGGAAGGAAGGAAGGATTGACAGTTCAAAGTAAATTCTCAGTCATATTTGGGACCAGAAATTATATATACTTATTTAATTAAAAGTAAATAACATTGTCCCACTGCATCATCTTAATTTACCTCAAATAACTCTTTTGTTCTTGTTCATCTCAAGCCCAGAGTTGAAGCAATAATTTAGGTATTTTAAGGAGACATAAGTAAATCAGAGTGGGTTCTTTTTTACTTCATCTTCTATAAACAGACTAAGTAATAAAGTTTTATAGTAGTCATTTCCTAATAAAGACATTTGGGGGTAATAATATTTTGTTTACAAGGTACTTTGATGAGTGCTAGGTGGGCTATTTAATCATAAATCAATAAAATACAATTGCTGCTCTGAAGGAACACACACATTTATATCAATACATACGTAATATAATTTGACACCAAATCTAAAAGCAAGAATAGGTATACATTAGTGGGAACTTTGCTCTTACAGGAAAGAGTAAATATTTGATGAAATTGAAATGTAACTAGATTAGGCTAAAGATATTATACAATTTTCTCAGGTAAATATGGTGCTAATATTCAGTTGGTGGGTGCTGGCTTATACAGAAAAACGCACACTGATTTTTAAAAACAGACCAATAGATTAAGGCATCTTTTCAGATTGGTCAGTGTTTGTGTCTTGATCAGTGAATATTTTGTTAAATATTACAAATAACACCCTGAGTGCAATCAACAATTTACTTATAAGTCCTGTTCTCTTAATTCCCAGAGTTCCCATTATAATTTCAAAGGAAAACAAAGTAAAACAAAAAAAATCACGCAGTTGAGCTCAAGAATCTTACATGTCTCTCTGATCTAAATCTACCTACCACAGCAATTCAAGGAAAGATGATCTCTCATGTTTCTTTCTGCTTAAAAACCTATAATAGGGGCTTCCCTGGTGGTGCAGTGGTTGAGAGTCTGCCTGCCGATGCAGGGGACAAGGGTTCGAGCCCTGGTCTGGGAGGATCGCACATGCCACGGAGCAACTGGGTCCGTGAGCCACAACTACTGAGCCTGCGCGTCTGGAGCCTGTGCTCCGCAACGAGAGGCCACGATAGTGAGTGGCCCCCGCTTGCCTCAACTGGAGAAAGCCCTCACACAGAAACGAAGACCCAACACAGCTAAAAATAAATAAATAAATTAATTAATTAAAAAAAATATATATATATACTTAAAAAACAAAACCCAAAAATCCTATAATAGCTTCGCACTGATTATTATATCCTGAATGAAGGGAAAGAAAATAACATTTTTGAGTACCTACTATGTGCCCAGCAAATGATCATCATGGCAATTCAATAGGTAAATATTTTTCTTAGTCACATTTTACAACATTTGAAATAGAGAATCAAACAGTTTTTTTTTCCTTTGCCCCAAGTCGTCAACTACTTAGTGCAGAGGCAGGATTTCAAGCCCACATTCCTAGACTCCAAAGCTCATGTTCTCTCTATCATAACATGCTAAATTCCAGGCACAAGCATTTTGTAGACACTTGATTAAAAACTGGTAATAAATATGAGTTTATATTTTACCCAAATCTATATACTATTGTATTTTTCAAAATACACTTTTCTTTTTCTTTCAGAGTATAATCTACCCAATTAGACCAATTCTATGTAGCATATTACAACCTGGAAATCATCAACAGTATAACTTTGAGAAATGGAATCACAGTAAAGTCACAACTTTTTTTTTTTTTTTTTGCGGTACGTGGGCCTCTCACTGTTGTGGCCTCTCCCGTTGCGGAGCACAGGCTCCGGATGCGCAGGCTCAGCGGCCATGGCTCACGGGCCCAGCCGCTCCACGGCATGTGGGATCTTCCCGAACCGGGGCACGAACACGTGTCCCTTGCAACAGCAGGCGGACTCTCAACCACTGCGCCACCAGGGAAGCCCAACGTCACAACTTTTAATAAATGGATGCTTAATTTCTTTGGAGATTTATTCTTCTATTCAGTGTAATTGTTTCTGACATTTCAGTAATGCTTTTTATAAGCAGCTTGACCTTTGATGCATTTCTTTTTTCAGGCTTGGAGCTTGACAAAATGCCAGAAATAGAGCATTCAGGAAGAGAGTTAAAAAAGCAAAACAAAGCAAAACAACTAAAATAACTGGGTTACAAAGCAATACTTTTTCAGATAAAATTTTATCTGATTTATAATCTCATATTTTGATTTATTTTTAATATATGCTATTTTACATTGTACTTTCATAATCTGAGGTTCAGAACATATGCAGTAACTAGGTAAGTAAGCTTTAGGGAACATTGGCCCTATATGCTTATAAGGATAAATGTTCAAAGTAATAACTGAGTAAACAAATAAATAAAGAAATAAGAGACATCAACAACAGTTACACTTGAACTCTTTTACTTAAAAATCAGCCTGAATACTAAGGAAACCATGATCACATTCACTTGCAAACTGGCAGCGCTTTTATTCCCCAGTTCTTTAAGTAGCTGCTGAACAGTATCAATGAAGATAAAATTAAATTAACGTAACTACTTTCTATTGTAAAACTATATCTTCTAGCATTGTGTGCCAAGACAATGTTCTCCAGAAGGCATTAAAAAAATCAAAACCACTACTGAACTAGAGAAATCTTAAAAAATGCTTGGCTTATGTGTACATCTGAAAGATGGAATAGAGGCTGCCTATTTGATCAAACAAGGAGAGAAGATGTAGGCAGAATGAGTTCCATAGCTAATGTGCTAAGGCTTTTGAAGTCTTTACCCTGAGGGTAGGAACAGTAAGCTACTCTGCTTGGGTTTGGATGGACTTACAAAGCCGGGGTCGGGGGGGAGTGGATGAGATGAAATACACAGAATCAAAATAACAGGGGATTTAGGCAGTTAAGATTTTTAGACAAGTTAAGTTACTGGAAAGTCAATGCTAAGAATAACAATAGATACCCAAATAGGAAAATCTTGTTAGTAATATTCTAAGATCATAAATTTTTCAAGTGATAAATTTTATCATGAGTCAGAAGTATAAGTAAATACTATGATCATATGTGAACCCTATGCTTCTATTTCCACTCTAAAGGACATGAACACAAAATCACAATCTGGAACTGATAACTGTTGACATTTATGAACATTGCTATGTGTTAGACATGAAGTGTTTTACAGGTTTTAGCTAATGTAATTCTCCAACAATCTTATGAGGTACACATGGTTATTACACCCATATTATAGAGAAGGAAACTAAGGCATGGAAGTTGAATAATATGTGATTAATCTCTTATGATTCTCCAGTAAAAGACTGTTGTGCACACAGAATCAGAAAAGTGTGGAAAGAAAAGATATGGGAGTGATTCAGCTTAAGGATTGGGGGCCCACAGAAAAGGAAAGACTTGCCCAAGGTCACACCATAGGTTAATGATATAGCTGGGTTTCTACTATTCATTCAATGATCATATGAAGCTAGGATTTAGGGGTGAAACATTTGTTATTTTCTTATGTATGAGGCTAACAGAGATTATAGATACTATTTCACAACACTGTGCTCAATTACCTGATGCACCAAGAAACACAAATTACACTTCTCCCAAGGGTCAGACACCTGCGCTATATAAACTGCTTACAATAATCTTGAAAAGCAGAAAATATCTTGCTTTTACATGTGAGGAAACTGTATGACTCAAATACAAAAGCAGTAAATCTCACTCAAGGATGCATGGGATTAAAAACATACAATGCGATTTTCTTGAAACAAAACAAAAGAAACAGTGAAGAAATTCAGCCAGCCAAGAGCAGAACCAAAGTCAACAATTTAGGAGTAGGAAAGACAAGAGGTTATAGGCCTGATAACAAAAACTGAATATATGTCAGCAAAGGAACTGAGGCTAAATAATTGTGAGAATTCATTACAGAAGACCACATAGATGCCATGAATCCAGAAATCAAACTATCCAACATAAATCAATAAGGTAATTTTAATGGACATATATCTGCTGACATAAGCAAGATGTTTTGGTACATCTTCCAATAAATGGTACTGACAGAAATTCACCCCGTTCCATTTCTTCAGGACACTATAGAAATGAGGTAGTTCCTGAGAAAGCAATTCAAACAAAGCCAATCCCCAGTCCAGCATTGTTTCAAAGATAGCATGGAAATCACTGATCATCCTGTTGGTAAACATTTTGCAGTATAATGCACAGTTGATAATCTTTATTACTTAATATCACCTTCTACTCAGAAAAAATTTACCTTAAGGATAAGTGTTCAGGTACATTATTATCTTCATTGTACGTACGAGGCAGAGACTGCAGAGACGCAGGTATGTTTTGGAACTCCTGACTGTCAAACTGTGGCCATCACATTCTCTTTCGATTTAGTGTGCACTTAAATGGATTTGATAGGGTATCAAGGCTTAGTAAGAGTTTTCAACTTATTAAGCATCAGAGGATGACAAAATTCAGTTCTGCTTTAGTAGAACTGAGTATCCTCAATATCAGATTAAAATACTTTGATAAAAGGAAATAATCATCAAAACTTTGTAGTGCATTTCATCAGTTGTCCTAATTCTTCTCTCTAAAATGTCTTACAAATAAATGGTCACTAATTCCAAACATCCATTTCCAATATTTGATGTGAGAGTCTAATTCCTTTTGCCTTTTCAACTTAAAGTAGCAATGATTTAAGAATTAATATTTAAAAGAACTCAGCTACAACCTATGCTTCAAAAAATATTACATTGTAAAAACTATTTTTGTTTGTTTGTTTGTTTGCGGTACGCGGGCCTCTCACTGTTGTGGCCTCTCCCGTTGCGGAGCACAGACAGGCTCCGGATGCACAGGCTCAGCGGCCATGGCTCATGGGCCCAGCCGCTCCATGGCATGTGAGATCCTCCCGGACTGGGGCACAAACCTGTGTCCCCTGCATTGGCAGGTGGACTCTCAACCACTGTGCCACCAGGGAAGCCCCTAAAAACTATTTTTTATTTGATAAAGTTGACATGTTACAACTTGTAAATTTAGGGTATACAGTATGTTACTTTGATACAGTTATATACTGTAATATGATTGCCACTGATGCAATATTATCATATTACATCATAATAGTACAGTACTATTTGCTATATTCATCATACTGTGCATTAGATCTCCATGGCTTATTTAGTACTCATTACAAGTTTGTACCCTTAAATACTATCAAACATATCCTGCCTCACTCCCTGGTAACCACCACCCCACTCTGTTTTCTGTTTTTTTTTTAACAAGTCTGACCTTCTTTTAGATTCTTCATATAAGTGACATCACACAGTACCTGTCTCTCTCTGTCTGACCCATCCTACTTAGCACTATGTGCTCAAGGTCCAATGAAAATGGCAGAATATCTTCTCTTTTCATGACAGAATAATATTCCATTATGTATATATACCACGTCCTTTTTTATCCATTCATCTGTGGGAATCTTTTTTTAATTCAAACAATTAAAGTAGAAGACTTAAAAGATAGAAGGCCAAGTATTGGGTGGGCCAAAAAGTGCCTTCGGTTTTTAAGTAAAAATAAAAGACACATTTTTCATTTTCACCAAGAACTTTATTGAACAACATATTCACCTTTCTATTCCACTACTTTCTGCCATTTTTCAGGCAACTTCATAATTCCATTTTCCCAAAACTTTTCATCTTTTTGAGCAAAGAACTGTTCCAGGTGCCTTTTACAGTCTTCCAGGGAATTGAAATTTTTTCCATTAAGAGAATTCTGTAAAGACCTAAATGAACGGAAATCCAAAGGCGTAACGTCTGGTGAATATGGTGGATGATCAGAACTTCCCAGCCAAGCTGTAAAAATTTTTGCCTGATCATCAAAGAAACATGCAGTCTTGCGTTATCTGGACGGAAGATTATGCATTTTCTTTTGACTAATTCTGGACGCTTTTCATCGAGTGCTGCTTTCAGTTGGTCTAACTGGGAACAGTACTTGTTGGAATTAATCCTTTCATTTTCCAGAAGGAACTCAAAATAGAGGACTCCCTTCCAATCCTATCAGATACACAACATCACCTTCTTAGATTGAAGACTGGCCTTTGGTGTGGTTGGTGGTGGTTCATTTCGCTTGCCCCACGATCTCTTCCATTCCACATTATTGTACAGTATCCACTTTTCATCACCCATCACAATATGTGTTAAAAATGGGACATTTTCATTACGTTTAAGTAGAGAATTGCATGCAGAAATATGGGGAAGAAGGTTTTTTTCACTTAACTTACGTGGAACCCGAACATCAAAGCAATGAACATAACCAAGCTGGTGCAAATGATTTTCCACACTTGATTTGGGTATTTTGAGTATGTCAGTTATCTCCAGCATGGTATAACGTTGATTGTTCTCAATTAGTGCCTCGATTTGACGGCTATCAACTTCAACTGGTCTACCTGAACTTGGAGCATCGTGCAGCGAGAAATCTCCAGCACGAAACTTGGCAAACCACTTTTGACACGTTCAATCAGTCACAGCACCTTCTCCATACACTGCACAAATCTTTTCTTTTTGCGTTTCAGTTGCGTTTTTACCTTTCTTGAAATAATAAAGCATAATATGCCGAAAATATTGCTTTTCTTCCATCTTCAATATTAAAATGGCTACACAAAAATTGACCAATTTTATTGTCTTTTTTTAAATGCACGCTGATATGGCAGCTGTCACATACAATCTAACAAAATTGTTTCAAATGAAGTTAAAGACAACTATGTGTTACTAGAGTCATCTTACGGGAAAAACTGAACAAACCTTTTGGCCAACCCAATAGTCTTCATAGTAGAATTGGGAATAAAAGTGCCGCCACAGATAGAAACATCAACAGTAAAAGCAGGTACTTCGAACATACATTTAAGGCAAAAAATTAAATACACTAGAGAATTTACATAATAAAAACGCTTAGATGGATTCAGGGAGAGAACTTGCCATTAGAGTGAAAAATAGAAATTCATATAGCATTGGCATGTTTAGTGAATAAGGTTATGGGAAATTGTACATGGTTAAAAGTAAAGGAAGGATTCAGAATAATGAGGAAATGAAGCATACTAACCGAATGTCATTTGGGCAGTTATTGCATTACTGGGTCATGCACTACAGCTTGAGATTTTTATACCTGTGGGGCTCATTACCTAGTTTCTTCTCCTTCTGGTAGTGACTTGGCATGATAAGAATCTGGAATTAAGGGATGGAGAATCTAAGAGTGCTTTACAAAAAGTACCTGTTTTTAAAAGTACTTCTGAAACAAATTAAAGTTTTATGAGAACAATACAGGGATAAAGAGATCCTGGAGCAGCAGCACAACTCCTAAAGCGGACTAAAGCAGAGGTGCCAGCACGTACAGATAATTTCACCAAGGGGCACTGCAAAACACACGTTTCAATGTTTTTAAGTTTTTCTGTTAATTAAATATTTTCTTAGCAAAGAAAATGCATTTTGCTACTAAATATAAGGACTCTCCTCGATGTATATGGCTGTTATTGTACTTGGTTCATGTGTATCCTGATCATTTTATTACTGATTCGACAACTTTCTAGGTTCCAGCTTCCACTCTTGCTATTCTCCACTCAGCAGCCAGACAATCCTTTTAAAAACAATTCTGATCACATCATTCCTCTCCTGAAATCTTCCAGTAGCTTCCCATTAATGTGGAATTATCTCCCAAGTCCTAAAAGGCCCCCTATGATTTGGTCCTTGGTCACATGTACCCTTTTCCAGCCACACTGGCCTCTGTGACACTCCTGGAACACTTGAAGCATTCTCCTGTCTGGACTCCTCTTCCTTTTGGCTGTAATACTTTTCTCTCTGATATTCACTTTATTGCTCCCTCACGTCCCGTGTCTGTTTAACTTTCTTCTCCTAAGAGAGGCATTGCCCAGCCATTCTGTCTAAGATACTCTTCTCGCCACACATAGTTCTCCATCACAACACCCTTCTTTGTTTCCAGGTACTTTTTCCAACTGTTATTGTAAAATATATACATCAATGTATATATAATATATACATTAATGATGTCTTGTATCTTTCTGTGAGCTTGTTCTGTCTCCTCCCCCTAGAATACAAGTTCTACAAAGTCAGGGATATTATCTGTTGTTCGTCTCTCACTGCTGTATCCCTAATGGTTAAAAAAGTACCTGGCACATAATACAAACTTATCAAACATTTTCTGAGTAAATAAATGAATGACACCTAGCGACTTCAGGCAGTCATAATAAGGAATACTTACGACTCAACTGAAAGACAACCCAGTTAAAAATAGTCAAAGGATTGAATAAACATTTCTCCAAAGAAGATACACAAATAACCAGCAAGCACATGAAAAGATGCTCAACAGCATTAATCATTAGGAAAATGAAAATAAAATCACAGTGAGATACCATTTCACTCTCACTAAGATGGTTATAATAAAAAGAAAAGAAGAACCAGAGTTGTTGAGGACATGGAAAAATTGAAACCCTTATATGTTGCTGGTGGGAATGCAAAATTGTGCAGCCATAGTGGAAAGGTTTGGCAGTTCCTCAAAACATTAAACCAGAACTACCATATGACCCAGCAATTCTAGTCCTTGGCATATACTCAAGAAAATTGAAAAGATATGCCCACACAAACACTTTCCCACAAATGTTCATAGCAGCACTATTCACAACAGCTCCATGGAAACACCCGAATGTCCATCAACAGGTGAATGGAAAAACAAAACGAGGGCTATGGAACATTACTCAGACATTAAAAAAGAAGGAAGTACTGATACACATCACAATGTGGATAAACCTTGAAAACATCATGCTAAGTGAAAGAAGCCAGGTACAAAAGGTCATATATCACGTGATTCCATTTATAGAAATATTCAGAACAGACACATCCGTAGAGACATAAAGTAGACTGGTGGTTGCCATGTATTGGGGGATAAGAAAACAGGGAGTGACTGCTTAGTGGGTACTGGGTATTCTTTTGGGGTGATGAAAAATGTTTTAGAACTAAATAGCAGTGGTGGTTGCACAACATTGTGAAAATACTAAATGCCAGTGAACTGTACACTTTCAAACACAGTTACTTTCATGTTATATGAATGTCACCTCAATTAAAAAAAGAGAACAAAAAACCATGATGTGTTTATAACAGTCTATAAAGGCCCTCAGGATCTGGTCCCAGCTACATTCTACTACCCACCCCTCATCTATCTCTCCTACACACCCACACCCACACCCACACCCACACAGTCACACTCAGCTCACACTCCTGGCCTCATGCTCAGCCTCACACCAGCCAGGTGTGCTCCATCTCAGTCTTTACACTTGTTCTTCCCCGAATATGGCACAGCTTTCCCACACCTGCCTAAGAGCTTATTCCCTCTTTCCTTTCGGGTTCTGCTTAAACGTTGCACCCCAGAGAGGTCTTCCTTGACCACCCAAAATAAACTAATATAGTCTCCCATCTCTCTCACCCTGTGTATTTTTCTCCATAGTACTTATCATCATCTGACTCATGATATTTTACTTATTTACTTTTTAATTGTCTGTTCCCTCCCTAGAATGTGAGGTCCACGAAGACAGGTACATTATTTTAATCCTGTTATAACCATTACATGTAAACAGGGCCTGGCACAAAGTAGGTAATCAGTTAATATTTACTAAGTAAATTAAAATCATTTCTATGAAGTTCCAGAATAAGTAAACATAAAATGCTTAGGGATACCTTCATATGTTGAAAAACCATGTAATATGCAAAAACAAAACGATGAATAAAAAATTCACTTAGAACATCACTCTGGAGAAGGGGTGAATAGGAACCAGAGGGATGAGGTCATGAGGGTCCAGGGAGCTCCAATTCTATTAGTAAAGTTCTATTTATTTAGTTGGATAATATTTTAATGGATGTTTATCTTTATGCTTTATGACGTGTAATATTGTAAGATCTTTTGTATGCATCAAATATTTCATAACATTTTAAACAGGTTAGCAGTATAATTATTTGGTAACATTTAAAAAATACTAAACGTATTTAAACAAATTACTTGCCTCTTTTTTTTCAAGAATATCATTTACTCCTTAGAAGAACACAGGGACGTTTGGCTAAAACTACATGGAGGCTCCAAAACTAAGAATGATCAACACTGGGTGGGGAACTCAGCCTCAGAAACAGTGACTTCTGTTACTCTATCCCTAACTCATCAGGAAGGAGGTTTTCATCCAGTCCTGAACAGATCACCAGCTGCTTTGCATTTATACTCATTTAAAACTGTTTTCTTTTTGCTTTGAATGGTAAAATAAGTGATAAATGAATTCACAAAAACAGTAGCTACAGAGAAAAAACGTTTACATATAATCAGGAATCACATTAGAAAGCCCTGATGACATATTTAAGATCGTTTATAAATCAAAATGGAGTAACTATGGTTCAGGAGCCGGGTGGCCATTGTGCATGTGGTTTCAGACACATTCCTGCATCACTGAGAACTTTTCCCTAAACTGTATCAAACACAAGGACAGCACCAGAAGTTTTCAAAATACTATCTGTAAGCAGCTACTAGCTGCAACCCTGTAATTTCAAAGTCTGCCTCCCCACCCCCTTTGCAACTAGGTAATCATTTCAAACCCCAACCAATCCTTGCTTACCAAGCACCCTTACTTCTTGCCAGCTCCAATCCTAAATCTTGACAATTTATATAACCTTAGGGTTTTGTGCCTTTATAAGCTTCCCCCATTTTGTAGTCCGGCAGAACACAATTCAAGTGCTTCTTGGATCTGTGTCTCCTGGGCTGCAGTCTTAACAAATCCCCCCAAAACACATTTCTGTTGCCTCAACCAGGTTCTTGGAATTCTTGATTAACATTACATTAGAAAATATTAAAATACATGCCTTCAACTGAAAATGGAAGAATTTTGCTATGATTCTGGTTTCTGTTCTAACAATGAAACTTATTTATTGGACTCTGTATTGGCCCTATTGTCCTCAGAACAATACAATCAATTGCTGGGTATGTAATATTTTAACTTAAGAGTCACAACTCCAACAAGATTGGCATCAAACAATCATAGGAGATGATGATGGAAAGTTGATCCTATTTTTCTATTTATTGATATACTGGGTTGGCCAGAAATTTCGTTCAGCTTCTTCCATAAGATCTTATGGAAAAACCCGAATGAACTTTCTGGCCAGCCCAATATCTCTGGCTGACCTCTAAGAGTTGTCAACTTGACTTCAACCCATGCACGTCTACCTTTTAGCTGAGAGAAGAGAATTCCTCTCTGATCCTGTAAATATTCAAGACGGGCAGTTTAATAATCCAGAGTGCCTTAAATCAGCACAAGTATCAATAATCAAATATAATGTATTTACTTAATATGGAAATTTCACTTATCATCTACTGATCACAAAAACAACTTAATGTCATTGTATTTAGCTGGGTTCACTGCCAGATACTGAGTTATCACCATAGAAAATTAAAGCTCCAGAGATTTTGTCCATTTTTTTAAAGAGATGAATAAACTGAGCTGGTGATAGTAGAAAAGATTTGTCCAACGTTTTACAATTAGTGACAGAACTAGGATTAGAATTCATATCTCTTTATTCATATTTCAGGAGTCTTTCCAGTATACGTCTGGTGATGATTTACATACATAATATCTTGGTTGTACTCTCCAGGTATATAATCTCAAAAGTTGCTGAGAAGAGCAGAGTACTGCTTTGGCTAAATGAGTTGGGATTTCGTAACTGTGACTGGCCAAACCACAGCAAGAGCCTGTCAAAATATTTCAAGTAGCAGTATCAATCACGATTTAGAATATACTGTGACTAAGTAGTGAATGAAAGTTGTTTATATAAAGAGAAGAGCTTCTAATTGGGGCCATTTTTAAAAGTTTTTTGCCAATTCCCCTTCCTATTAATTAATTAGAGAGTTCTAAGAGCTACTATTTGTATGCATTTTTATTTTAAGCTGTATTCTAGCTATAAGGAGGTATAATACCTAGTGAGTAATTTAATGAACTTACTGAAAATAAATTCTACCCCCAAGGTTACCTGCATACTTGGAATACACTCATAAAATCAGAGACTTTAATACATCGACCCATTTTTTGAAACAGGAAAGGCAGAACGGAAGATAAGTCGAGTTGTTGATTAAGCCTAGCTAATGTCTTCGTACCCTAGGAATGACTCTGAGAATTGATTCATGATTCCAGGTGGCCTATTACAGATTTGTTAGCTCTTCCAGAGTAGAAATTATAAAACTGCACGTCACTGATGCAATATAGCCACCCACCTCCACCTTCCTATAAAACAAGGCTTTCACAAGCCAGTCGACCTTGCCTGTGTGCAGAGATGACCTTGTTTGTACATGTACTAAGGCCACTGTCTGCCTTTGGTGTAAAAATGTTGTAAATAATATTTTGGTTATAAATTCTTAATTATCTGCAGAACTCTTAATTCTCTTTTTCTGAAGAAAAAAGTAAGCTATTTACTGATAATAGAAAATTCCACACAACTTCTTTACAGAATAAGCAAACAGAATTTTTTTTTTTTTTTTTTTTTTTTACTATTTTATTTTTTTTATTTTTATTTTTTTTATTTTTATTTTATTTTATTTTTTTTAACATCTTTATTGGAGTATAATTGCTTTACAATGGTGTCAGTCTCTGCTTTATAACAAAGTGAAGCAAACAGAATTTAAATTGTCCTTTTGAAAGATTAAATATTAATTTTAATTGAAAATCTGGATATACTTAAGTAATTCCTTAGGAGACACCATGTGAATTTAATAATGAACTTGAATTTGGGGATACGGTGCCAATTACTCCGTAATTTCATTAGGACCTCTATTTGGTAATAGGAGGACATACATATGTTTATTTGTATTGCTGTTATTTTTCAGAATTACAGGAGTGGTCATGTAGATAAAGTCTTTACAGGATGCAAGGGGATAAAAGAGAGAAAGTAACAGTATTATTCCCATACCAATAATTGTTTTTAGATGTAAAATGCATTGCCATCTGTCACATTCACAGAGTCAACAGCTGAAGCAAAGGAAGGTAGAAATATTTCCATATAATTTTAAAACTCAGAAAACTACATTCCAAAACCTACTACATACTGAGATAGTAAAAAAATGTTTTCCTTCCTCAAACACAGCTATGTCATTAAAATGCATTGAGTATAACGAAGTACAAGCTATAAAGTAAAGAATAAGCACAAGGGAGTCAGATAAGAGAAAAGAAGAAAATTCTAACACACAATGTAATATTTTGGTGTGTGCTTTTGGTTGCCATTTTACCTCAAGTCCTTTTTTAGGTCCCTCTATTGATCTGAGCTGTCAGAAGACAACTACACTACTTTAAACACAACTTCATTAAATGTCTTGCATAGAAAGCACATTTTAAAGACGCATATAATGAGATACATGGAAGAGGATTTTGTAGTAGGCTAATTTTTCTGATATTTTATGAAAACCAACAGACACAGCATCTCTATATGCTAAAGTGCTTTCTTCCAATCTAGAATCAGGTGCTCTTCAGGGAAATTCAACATTTTTAATTGAAGAACCAACAAACTATTCAGATTTACAACTGTTTCTGGACTACCCTCATGGAGGACACTAGCTGAAAGAGCCACAGAGAGATAAGGCAGACACATTGCTACGGAGGCAGCATGGAGAGGTGAAAAAGGAACTGACTTCAGAGCCACAGGGACCTGGGTATGACGAAGAGGTTGCCCTCTTGCTAGATGTGTCACCTTGGCCACGTTTTCTAACTTAGAGCTGAAGTGGCACTATGCTGGAATGCAGAACTTTAGAAAATGATAGTGTCTGTTTGTTCTCCCCATGCTTTCCTCCCATAATCTACTATCTTATAGCTTAACTCAGAGAGACAGACATGATCGAGTAAGAGTAATACAAGGAGAGCATCATATAAGCCATGATAGGGATACAAAGAAATTGCTACTATCAATAGAATGCAGGGCGAAAGCATTTGGTTCTGAGAGAAGAGTGAGGGAGACTTCGTGAAAAAGACCTTTCAATTTGGCTCTTAAGGAATAAGTAGAATTTCAATAGAAATATATGGGTAGGAGAGTGCATATTAAGTTGATGGAAAAGCAGAAACATGGCATATATAACTGAATGGTCTGAGAAGTATCAAGCTTCATTCACGTGTGTGCTGGCACCATTCTAGGTACAGTGCATATATCAGTGAACAAAATATAACAAGCATTCTTTTCCTGACAAAGTGCATTAACTGGGCTTCCCTGGTGGTGCAGTGGTTGAGAGTCCGCCTGCCAATGCAGGGGACACGGGTTCATGCTCTGGTCCGGGAAGATTCCACATACTGCGGAGCGGCTGGGCCCGTAAGCCATGGCCGCTGAGCCTGCACGTCCGGAGCCTGT
>RJWK010028727.1:0-25650 GCA_004363435.1 Platanista minor | reverse complement strand
TTTTACTTCTTCCTTTCCAATTTGGATTTATTTTATTTCTTTTTCTTACCTAATTGCTCTAGCTAGGACTTTCAATACTGTGTTCTAATATAATGAATAAAAATGGCCAGAGTGAGCATCCTTGTCTTGTTTCTGATCTTAGAGAAAAAGCTTTCAGCTTTTTACCATTGAATATGTTAGCTGTGCATTTGTTACATATGTCTTTTGTTATGTTGGGTATGCTCCCTCCATACCCACTTTGTTGAGAATTTTTGTCATAAATACCAAATTTTGTCAATTTTTTTGCATCTATTGAGAAGATCATATGATTTTTCTTTGTTGATATGGTGTATCATGTTGATTCATTTGTGACTGTTAAATCGTCTTTGTATCCTGAATAAATCCCATTTGATTATGGTGTATGATCCTTTTAATGTATTGTGAATTCAGTTTGCTAACATTTTGTTAAAGATTTTTGCATCTATGTTGATCACAGATATTAGCCTGTAATTTTCTTTCTTTTTTTTTTTCTTGTGTCTTTATCTGGTTTTGGTATCAGAGTCATGCTGGCCTTGTAAAATGAGTTTGGGGCATTCCTTCCTCTTCATTTGTTGGGAATAATTTTAAGAAGGATATGTATGAATTCTTCTTCAAATGTTTGGTAGAATTCCCCTGTGAAGCCATCTGGACGTGGACTTTTGTTTGTTGGGAGTTTTTCTTTACTGATTCAATTTCATTACTAGTAATAGGTCTATTTAAATTTTCTATTTCTTCATGATTTGGTCTTGGAAGATTATATGATTCTAGGAAATTATCCATTTCTTCTAGATTGTCTAATTTATTGGCACATTATTGTTCATAATATTCTCTTATGGTCCTTTGTATTTCTGTGGTATCAGTTGTAATTTCTCCTCTTCTATTTCTTACTTTATTTATTTAGTCTCTGTCTCTTTTTTTCCTCAGTGAGTCTTGCTAAAGTTTTATCAACTTTGTCTTTTCAAAGAATCAACTTTTAGTTTCATTGATCTTTTTTTTAAATTTAGTTATATATATATTTTTTTTTCTCAGATTCTTTTCCACTGTAGGTTATTACAAGATATTGAATACAGTTCCCTGTGCTATACAGTAAATCCTTGTTTATCTATTTTATACATAGTAGTGTGTATCATTTTTAGTTTCCATATGATTTACTTCCACTGTAATTTTTATTATTTTCTTCCTTCTACTAACTTTGAGCTTTGCTTGCCTTCTTTTTCTAGTTCCTTTTGATTGTTCACTTGAGATTTTTCTTGTTTCCTGAGGTAGGTCTTCATCTATATGTTTTTCATCATCTAACTCAGTGTTCAAAGACTTGTTGCTTTCACAAAATTCTCTATTCCCAACTAATTTTTTAAAATTGTAATATATTTAAAGTATACAGCATGATGATGATTTGATATATTATTCATTGTGGAAGAAGTCCCATCATTCAAGTTAATTAACACATCTACCACCTCAATCACCTCACATATTTACTTTTTTTTCAATTATACAATATAATAATATCAACTGTGATCACCATCTTATACATTAGATCCTCAGACCTTCCAGCGACTTCTGTGTGAACAAGTTTTTCGGTGCTTACATTTATAAAAATTAAAAATAGGAATAAAATAGATTCTGAATCCTATATGATTGTAGCAATAAGAATTTTTTATTCACAGATACATAAACTACTCTTTTTTTACAAAAAGATACTACGTATGTGGATAAGAGAAACTTTCCAGTAAAATATAATTTTTAGATTTAAGTATTACCTAATTTGTAATACCTGTGATTTTGATTGTGTACTATTAAAAACTACAGTAACTCAATTCAGAATGATTTTTTGTTAACACTTAGAACATTATGGCCAGAGAATATAAAATATTAAGTTTCATACATATATATGATAGGGTTATAAATAAAATAATTTTAAGCTTAAAGTATATTATTAAAAATTCGGTGGGAGATGAACAGAAAGAATAGTTTAATAAGTAAAAGGAACAATGTAAGACTTCAGTTAAAGCAACATTTTTTCATGCATTTTGTTTGTTTTTTAACAGACTTTATTTTTTACAGCAGTTTTAAATTCAGAACAAAATTAAGCAGAACTTAAGCAAGCAGAGTTCTCATATACCCCTGCCCCAACACATACATAACCTCCCTCACTATCAACATCCTGCCTTGGAGTGGTGCATTTGTTACGATCCAAGAACCTATGTTGACCCATCCCTATCACCCAAAGTCTGTAGTTTACATTAGGGTTCACTGTAGGTATACATTCCATGGGTTTTGACAGATGCATAAGGACATGTATACGTCATTATATCATACAGAATAATTTCATTGCCTTAAAAATCATATGATATCGTTTATATGCAGAATCAAAAAAAAAATGGTACAAATGAACTTATTACAAAACAGAAACAGACTCACAGACTTAGAGAATGGACTTATGGTTACCAGGGGGAGGGATAGATTGGGAGTTTTGGATTGACATGTATACACCACTATATTTAAAATAGATAACCAACAAGAACCTATTGTATAGTGCAGGGAACTCTGCTCAATATTCTGTAATAACCTAAATGGGAAAAGAATTTGAAAAAGAATAGATACGTCTATACGTATAACTGAATCTCTTTGCTGTAGCCCTGAAAACTAACACAACATTGTTAATCAACTATACTCCAATATAAAATAAAAATGTTAAGAAAAGGAAAAATAATTTTACTGGCTCTCAAAATCATGAATTTATTACAACTTTGCATCATTATTTTGTCTCTACAAAATTTGAAACATTTCAGCATAGTAATATCAGTATTTTGAAGACAAGTTTACACCTCTGTCTTATGGTTTTGGTTTGGCTTGCTTCATGATAACTACTAAACTAACTTAGTTATAGAAGTCTCATCATTCCATAGTGCTGAGGTCCTTCTATTAAATAAATACTGAGAAGTTTGATGTATTACCACTCTGTCCATATTATGTCCTACAAGATTTCACAATTAAAAAAATTGTATTTATCGTGGAAAAAGAATGCTCTATGCTCTGCCTCTTCACCCCTCACTACTGCCTAACCCCTGGTAACCGCTGATCTCTTTACTGTCTCCACAGTTTTGCCTTTTCCAGAATGTTGTGTGTTTGCGATCCTACAATATGTAGCCTTTCAGATTGGCTTCTTTCACATAGTAATATGCATTTAATATCCCTCTATGTCTTTTCATGGCTTGATAGCTCATTTCTTGTTAGTGCTAAATAATATTCCATTCTATGGATGTGTTACAGTTTATCCATTCACCTACTGAAGGGCATCCTGGTTGTCTCCAACTTTTGGCAATTTTTCATGTGTGTATTTTTAAAAAGGATAATGGATATCAAATTGGCATGGAATAATTCAGGGCACTGGAAAGAATCAATTGTGCAGAAACAACAAATGCTTTAGGCTTTCAATAAAACTTTGAGGTTTTCTTGGGACAAGGGCTGCATTTTACTCACCTTTTATCCTAGTGCAAGTTGTAAAAAGCATATAAAAACTTCTTTCCACCGGCATTGTCTCTTTCCTCCTGCTCACATCTGATCTGCTTGCCATGCTGGATGACCGTGTCAGAGAATACTGTGTCATCCCTGAGCTTATTCTGCTTTCTTCCAGCTGCATCTCTGGAACATTAATCTTGCATGGACCATATCACTGATTTTCTGTTTCTTTGATTTTTCTCCAGTAGAATTATTTGCAGTGTTATGCAAAAACAAAAACAACACCCCTTGCTTTAAATGCTTGCTGAATAAGCAAAAATGAATACATAAAAATGAATAAGTGAAAGAATAAATGAACCTTCAAAGGAATTTATTAGAAAATTATATTTTCATTACTCAGCTTTAAGCTGGTTACATAAGCCACCTCAAGCAGCTTCATTAGGAGCCTTCAGTTCTATGTCACATGGGTTCCATCATGTCTCACTGTCTGTTGTAGAGACTGTATTTTAGGAAAGGCTAGATCATACAATTATGATTTAGTTTTACAAAATTAATACAACCTGAGGGAGAGAGAAGGGATGCTGAGTTTACTAAGTTAACTTAAATCTTTTTTTTATTAGGAAAAAATGGCAAGATCTTTTTCAAACAACAAAATCTCATATGGGATGGGACAGCAAAAAAGTTTTCATTAGTTTATATTTTATCATACCATGGTTGAAATGATGTTCTGTCGAAATTTGTATCCTCTGGCTAAAAGAACTAGGCACATAGTTATAATAAGTAAATGCTTAACTTGCTACCAAAATATCAATGTTGATTTGGAAAACAATTGGCTTTAAAAAATTCTTTACGGTAGTGCAGTATTCATAGACATGAGATTAAGAGAAATCAGTCTCCCCTGTAGCAATCAGGGAAATCAAGACTAATTTAATCATGTGGGACTATTTTGTTTCCGAAATTTGATGACAAAGGAAGAAGGACAGTTGATAGGACAATTAAAATTGGCCCATTTTCTTTGTGATAACATTTGTATACAGAATGATGCAAAGAAAATTGATAGCTAATTAAAAATTAAGTAACTGAGAATTTTTGAAGCTTTTTAATGAAAAGCTACTCCTTATGAGATGATTATAATAAAATTTGTGATCTTTTGGAAATCTAAAGGACAGGGCCTCAGTCTTTTGGTACAAGAGAAGGGGAAATGTTGGCCATTAGTACTCCATATGAATTGAATACAAAACTATTAGCTTTCATCAGTGGAGACTCTATTTCACTATATCTCACTGGGATCAAAGGCATTTGCATCCTGTGGTTATTTGTGTCAAAGATGGTGCATGAGGTTATTTTCAGTGGAATGGAGGTGGTTGCCAAAGTTGGGGGTTTTGGAAAAATTGTAAGTGAGTGATATCTGTTTTCAACATTCTCAAAATTCTTTCCTGAAATGTCTCTCCTTAGGCTAAGTAGGACAGTTACCTCGAATGCCTCAACTTGCGTTTTCCTCTATCCAGTTGATTTTGGGTTAAATGTTGAGGTAAGCAATCTGAGTATTTCATCAGGCTGTCTTAACTTAATCCTCCAAGGAAAAGTGTTTTAGGCTGCAGACTAAATAGGGATGCCTTTAGTGAGTCTACAAAACTTCTTCATGGTCTTTCTATTAATTTTGTCAAATCAGGTGAATAGCTTTCATTAAATATCATGATACAAAATATTTTAAGGGCCACTGATCTAAATTGTTATATTTGTATTTTTCTTCTTTTTAATCAGCTTTATTAAGCTATCACATGTAATAAAATTCACTCATTTTAAGGATATACTTCAATGGGTTTTGACACGTATATGCAGCCATGTAACTACCACCAAAATAAGGTATAAAACATTTACTCACCCCAAAAAGATCCTTCAAGAGTATTGGCAGTCAGTCTCCTCTCTCCACCAATGATCTGCTTTCTGGCATTATGGTTTTGCCTTTTTTAGATTGTTATATAAGTGGAATCATGTCAACTGTAGTCTTTTATGCCTGTTTTTTTTTCCCAGTAAACATAATGCTTTAGAAATTTATCCATGTTGTTGCATATATTAGTAATTTGTTTCTTTTTTTTTTGTTTTTGTTGAGTACCATTTTATTGCATGAACATGTTCTGTTGATGGACTTTTGGGTTGCTTCCAGTTTATAGCTGAATAAAGCTGCTGTGAACATTCATATACAGTTCTATGCATGGACACATTTCCATTTTTCTTAAATGAAGTTGGTAGATTGCATAGTAAGTGTATGTTTAACTTTATAAGATATTTTCAAACAGCTTTTCTGTGAGTGTGTATTTTATATATATGTGTGTGTGTGTGTGTGTATATATATATATACACACACACACACACACATATATATTTAAGTAGTAGTTTCTTAGACTGAGAATCTTTTTAAAGAAACAATGTGATAGAGAAATTGTTGAGGAGGGGATTTTTTTTTTTTCTTTTTTTTGGCTTATAAACAGGAGCAGTTTATTTCTCACACTTTGGGAGGCTGGGAAGTCCAAGATCAAGGAGTTTGCAGATGTGATGCCTGGTGAGAAACCACTTCTGGTACATAAATGGCCATCTTTCTGCAGTGTCCTCGCATAGCAGAATGGGTGAGGGAGCTCTCTGAGATCTCTTCTTAATCAGGGCACTAATCCCATTCATGAGGTCCCCACCCTCATGATGTAATCACCTCCCAAAGGCCCCATCTTCAGATACCTTCACATTAGGGATTAGGTTTCAGCATATGAATTTTGGGGGGATGTTTACATTCAGTCTATGGCAGGGGGCTTGCAGATGTAGATCCAAAACACAACAAACCAACATCTCTCCAGGCAGTAACTGTGAGTTAAAGATAACAAAATTGCAGAATAGAAAGCAAGACTTTTTTTTTTTAATCAATGGGGAGAAGACTTAGATCTTTTTTTTTTTTTAACATCTTTATTGGAGTATAATTGCTTTACAATGGTGTGTTAGTTTCTGCTTTATAACAAAGGGAATCAGCTATACATACACATATATTCCCATATCTCCTCCCATCTTGCATCTCCCTCCCACTCTCCCTATCCCACCCTTCTTGGTGGTCACAAAGCACGAAGCTGATCTCCCTGTGCTATGCGGCTGCTTCCCACTAGCTATATATTTTACATTTGGTAGTGTATATGTGTCCTTGACACTCTCACTTTGTCCCAGCTTACCCTTCCCCCTCCCCGTGTCCTCAAGTCCACTCTCTATGTCTGCATCTTATTCCTGTCCTGCCCCTAGGTTCATCAGAACCATTTTCTTTTTAGAGTCCATATATGTGTGTTATCATGCAGTATTTGTTTTTCTCTTTCTGACTTACTTCACTCTGTATGACAGACTCTATGTCCATCCACCTCACTACAAATACCTCAATTTCATTTCCTTTTATGGCTGAGTAATATTCCATTGTATATGTGTGCCACTTCTTCTTTATCCATTCATCTGTCAATGGACACTTAGTTTGCTTCCATGTCCTGGCTATTGTAAATAGTGCTGCAGTGAAACATTGTGGTACATGACTCTTTTTGGATTATGGTTTTCTAGGGTATATGCCCAGTAGTGGGATTGCTGAGTCATATGGTAGTTCTATTTTTAGTTTTTTAAGGAACCTCCCTACTGTTCTCCATAATGGCTGTATCAATTTACATTCCCAACAACAGTGCAAGAGGGTTCCCTTTTCTCCACACCCTCTCCAGCATTTACTGTTTGTAGATTTTTTGTTTGTTTGTTTGTTTTTTGTGGTTCACGGGCCTCTTGTTGTTGTGGCCTCTCCCGTTGCAGAGCACAGGCTCTGGATGCGCAGGCCCAGTGGCCATGGCTCATGGGCCCAGCCGCTCCACGGCATGTGGGATCTTCCCGGACCGGGGCACGAACCTGTGTCCCCTGCATCGGCAGGCGGACTCCCAACCACTGCGCCCCCAGGGAAGCCCTATTGTTTGTAGATTTTTTGATGATGGCCATTCTGACTGGTGTGAGGTGATACCTCATTGTAGTTTTGATTTGCGTTTCTCTAATGATTAGTGATGTTGAGCATCCTTTCATGTGTTTGTTGGCAATCTGTATATCTTCTTTGGAGAAGTGTCTATTTATCTCGTCTGCCCAGTTTTGGACTGGGTTTTTTGTTTTTTTGATATTGAGCTGCATGAGCTGCTTGTGAATTTTGGAGATTAATCCTTTGTCAACTGCTTCATTTGCAAATATTTTCTCCCATTCTGAGGGTTGTCTTTTTGTCTTGTTTATGTTTTCCTTTGCTGTGCAAAAGCTTTTAAGTTTCAATAGGTCCCATCTTTTTATTTTTGTTTTTATTTCCGTTTCTTTAGGAGGTGGGTCAAAAAGGATCATGCTGAGGTTTATTTCATAGAGTGTTCTGCCTATGTTTTCCTCTAAGAGTTTTATAGTGTCTGGCCTTACATTTAGGTCTTTAATACATTTTGAGTTTATTGTTGTGTATGGTGTTAGAGAGTATTCTAATTTCATTCTTTTACATGTAGCTGTCCAGTTTTCCCAGCACCACTTATTGAAGAGGCTTTCTTTTCTCCATTGTATATTCTTGCCTCCTTTATCAAAAATAAGGTGACCATCTGTGTGGGTTTATCTCTGGGCTTTCTAAACTGTTCCATCGAGCTATATTTCTGTTTTTGTGCCAGTACCATACTGTCTTGATTACTGTAGCTTTGTAGTATAGTCTGAAGTCCTGGAGCCTGCTTCCTCCAGCTCCATTTTTCTTTCCCAAGATTGCTTTGGCTATTCGGAGTCTTTTGTGTTTTCATACAAATTGTGAAATTTTTTGTTCTTGTTCTGTGAAAAATGCCATTGGTAGTTTGATAGGGATTGCTTTGAATCTGTCCATTGCTTTGGGTGGTATAGTCATTTTCAAAATGTTGATTTTTCCAATCCAAGAACATGATATATCTCTCTATTTGTTTGTATCATCTTTAATTTCTTTCATCAGTGTCTTATAGTTTTCTGCAGACAGGTCTTTTGTCTCCTTAGGTAGGTTTATTCCTAGGTATTTTATTCTTTTTGTTGAGATGATAAATGGGAGTGTTTCCTTCATTTCTCTTTCACAATTTTCATCATTAGTGTATAGGAATGCAAGAGATCTCTGTGATTAATTTTGCATCCTGCTACATTACCAAATTCATTGATTAGCTCTAATAGTTTTCTGGTAGCGTGTTTAGGATTCTTTATGTATAGTATCATGCCATCTGCAAACAGTGACAGCTTTATTTCTTCTTTTCCTATTTGGATTCCTTTAATTTATTTTTTTTCTCTTCTTGCTGTGTCCAAAACTTCCAAAACTATGTTGAATTATAGTGGTGAGAGTGAGCAACCTTGTCTTGTTCCTGATCTTAGAGGAAATGGTTTCAGTTTTTCACCATTGAGGACGATGTTGGCTGTGGGTTTGTTATATATGGCCTTTATTATGTTGAGGTAAGTTCCCTCTTTGCCTACTTTCTGCAGGGTTTTTATCATAAATGGGTGTTGAATTTTGTCAAAAGCCTTTTCTGCATCTATTGAGATGATCATATGGTTTTTCTCCTTTAGTTTGTTAATATGTTTTATCACACTGATTGATTTGCATATATTGAAGAATCCTTGCATTCCTGGGATAAACCCCACTTGATCATGGTGTATGAGACTTTTAATGTGCTGTTGGATTCTGTTTGCAAGTATTTTGTTGAGGATTTTTGCATCTATGTTCATTAGTGATATTGGCCTGTAGTTTTCTTTTTTGTGACATCTTTGCCTGGTTTTGGTATCAGGGTGATGTTGGCCTCATAGAATGTGTTTGGAAGTGTTCCTCCCTCGGCTATATTTTGGAAGAGTTTGAGAAGGATGGGTGTTAGTTCTTCTCTGAATGTTTGATAGAACTCGCCTGTGAAGCCATCTGGTCGTAGGCTTTGGTTTGTTGGAAGATGTTTAATCACCGTTTCAGTTTCAATGCTTGTGATCGGTCTGTTTATATTTTCTATTTCTTCCTGGTTCAGTCTTGGAAGGTTGTGCTTTTCTAAGAATTTGTCCATTTCTTCCAGCTTGTCCAATTTATTGGCATATAGTTGCTTGTAGTAATCTCTCATGATCTTTTGTATTTCTGCACTGTCAGTTGTTACTTCTCCTTTTTCATTGCTAATTCTATTGATTTGAGTCTTCTCCCTTTTTTTCTTGATGAGTCTTTCTCATGGTTTATCAATTTTGTTTATCTTCTCAAAGAACCAGCTTTTAGTTTTATTGATCTTTTCTATTGTTTCCTTCATTTCTTTTTCATTTATTTCTGATCTCATGTTTTTGATTTCTTTCCTTCTGCTAACTTTGGGTTTTTTTTTTATTCTTCTTTCTCTAATTGCTTTAGGTGTAAGGTTACGTTGTTTATTTGACATATTTCTTGTTTCCTGAGGTAGGATTGTATTGCTGTAAACTTCCCACTTACAACTGCTTTTGCTGCATCCCATAGGTTTTGGGTCGTTGTGTTTTCATTGTCATTTGTTTCTAGGTATTTTTTGATTTCTTCAGTGATGTCTTGGTTATTTTGTAGTGTATTGTTTAGCCTCCATGCATTTGTATGTTTTATAGATTTTTTCCTGTAATTTATATCTAGTCTCATGGTGTTGTGGTTGGAAGAGATACTTGATATGATATTATCTTGTTTTTGGATGGAATGTCCTATAAATATCAATTAAGTCCATCTTGTTTAATGTATCATTTAAAGCTCGTGTTTCCTTATTTATTTTCATTTTGGATGATCTGTCCGTTGTTGAAAGTGGGGTGTTAAAATTCCCCTACTATGATTGTGTTACTGTCAAATTCCCCTTTCATGGCTGTTAGCGTTTGCCTTATGTATTGAGGTGCTCCTGTGTTGGGTGCATAAATATTTACAGTTGTTATATCTTCTTCGTGGATTGATTCCTTGATCATTATGTAGCGTCCTTCTTTGTCTCTTGTAATAATCTTTATTTTAAAGTCTATTTTTTCTGATATGAGAATTGCTGCTCTGGCTTTCTTTGATTTCCATTTGTATGGAATATCTTTTCCAGCCCCTCACTTTCACTCTGTATGTGTCCATAGGTCTGAAGTGGGTCTCTTGTAGACAGCATATATACGGGTCTTGTTTCGTATCCATTCAGCCAGTCTATGTCTTTTGGTTGGAGCATTTAATCCATTTACATTTAAGGTAATTATCAATATGTATGTTCCTATTACCATTTTCTTAATTGTTTTGTGTTTGTTATTGGATGTCTTTTCCTTCTGTTGTGTTTCCTTCCTAGAGAAGTTCCTTTAGCATTTTTTGTTAGGCTGGTTTGGTGGTGCTGAATTCTCTTAGCTTTACCTTGTCTGTAAAGGTTTTAATTTCTCTGTCAAATCTGAATGAGATCCTTGCACGGTAGCGTCATCTTTGTTGTAGGTTTTTCACTTTCATCACTTTAAATATGTCCTGCTACTCCCTTCTGGCTTTCAGAGTTTCTGCTGAAAGATCAGTTGTTAACCTTTTGGGGGCTTCCCTTGTATGTTCTTTTCTATTTTTCCCTTGCTGCTTTTAATGTATTTTCTTTGTATTTAATTTTTGATATTTAGATTAATATGTGTCTTGGCATGTTTTTCCTTGGGTTTATCCTGTATGGTACTCTCTGCTCTTCCTGGACTTGATTGACTATTTCCTTTCCCATATTAAGGAATTTTTCAACTATAATTTCTTCAAATATTTTCTCAGTCCCTTTCTTTAACTCTTCTTCTTCTGGGACCCCTATTATTCAAATGTTGGCGCATTTAATGTTGTCCCAGAGGTCTCTGAGACTGTCCTCAATTCTTTTCATTCTTTTTTCTTTATTCTGCTCTGTGGTAGTTATTTCCACTATTTTGTCTTCCAGGGCACTTCTCCATTCTTCTGCCTCAGTTATTCTGTTATTCATTCCTTCTAGAAAATATTTAACTTCATTTATTGTGCTGTTCATCATTGTTTGTTTGCTCTTTATTTCTTCTAGGTCCTTGTTAAACGTTTCTTGTATTTTCTCCATTCTAGTTCCAAGATTTTGTATCATCCTTACTATCATTACCCTGAATTCTTTTTCAGGTAGACTGCTTATTTCCTTTTCATTTGTTTGGTGTGTTGGGTTTTTACTTTGTTCCTTCATGTGCTGTGTGTTTCTCTGTCTTCTCATTTTGCTTAATTTACTGTGTTTGGAGTCTCCTTTTTGCAGGCTGCAGGTTCGTAGTTCCCGTTGCTTTTGGTGTCTGCCCCCCAGTGGCTCAGGTTGGTCCAGTGGGTTGTGTAGGTTTCCTGGTGGAGGGCACTGGTGCCTGCGTTCTGGTGGATGAGGCTGGATCTTGTCTTTCTGGTTTGCCAGGACCGTGTCCAGTGGTGTGTGTTGTGGTGTCTGTGACCTTATTATGATTTTAGGCACCCTCTCTGCTAATGGGTGGGGTTGTGTTCCTGTCTTGCTAGTTTTTTGGCTTGCAGCACCCAGCACTGGAGCTTGCTGGCCGTTCGGTGGAGCTGGGTCTTAACGCTGAGGTGGAGATCTGGGAGAGCTTTTGCCATTTGATATTATGTAGAGCCGGGTGGTCTTTGGTGGACCAATGTCCTGAACTCAGCTGTCACACATCAGAGGTACAGGCCCGACACCCGGCTGGAGCACCAAGACCCTGTCAGCCACCAGCTCAGAAGAAAAGGGAGCAAAAAATGGAAGAAAAAATAAAATAAAATATAAAAGTTATTAAAATTAAGAAAAATTATTAAAAATAAATTTTAAAGTAATAAAAAAAAATTGGACAGACAGAACCCTAGGAGAAATGGTAAAAGCAAAGTTCTACAGACAGAATCACACAAAGAAGCATACATATACACAGTCCATAAAGAAACAATGGAAAAAATATATACATTAAAAAAAAAGGGAGAGAGCAACCAAATTATTAATCTACCAATGATAATAAGCTCTAAGTACTAAATTAAGATAAACATAAAACCAGAAACAAATTAGATGCAGAAAGCAAACCCCAAGTCTACAGTTGCTCCCAAAGTTCACTGCCTGAATTTTGGGATGATTTGTTTTCTATTCAAGTATTCCACAGATGCAGCATACATCAAGTTGACTGTGGAGATTTACTCCGCTGCTCCTGAGGCTTCTGGGAGAGATTTGCCTTTCTCTTCTTTGTTGGCCCAGCTCCTGGGGTTCAACTTTGGATTTTTTACCTGCCTGTGTGTGTAGGTCTCCTGGGGACGTCTGTTCCTTTTGGGAAACCTGAGGTCTTCTGCCAGTGCTTAGTAGGTGTTCTATGGGAGTTGTTTCACATGTAGCTGTATTTCTGATGTATTTGTGGGGAGGGAGGTGATCTCCCTGACTTACTCCTCTGCCATCTTGAAGGTTTCCCTGAGGAGGGGATCTTTACCTCATCATTTCAAACTTCCTCTAGAAGCTCAGATCTAAATAAATGTATGCAAATGTGAGCAACAGGGAAAGAACCTGGTGCCCTACCAAGACTGCTTGCTAATAAAATTTTGAAAAGTCACCAACATGCCTATATGGGAATAAAATTAATGAGAATCTATGGTTGAAAAATAACCATCTTAAGGTTAGCTAGAAAACAATGTAAGGAAAAGTTATATAAAACTTGGTTAGTTTTCTTCTTAATGCTCTTCGTTACTAGAGCATTAGGAAGAAATGTGAATTTTATCATTCAAGGAAATATAATTTTATTGTAAAATGTAATCTTTGTTTTTACAGCCAAATTGAAATAGTCGTGCCTTAATCCAAAATTTGGCAAGAGAACTGAACAAAATAGTGTAGGAAGTTTTAGCAAATCATTCACTCATTGGGTAAAAAATATTCGTGATGAAAGAGTTATCCACTTAGCTGGTTTCTAAAATATTTCTAGTTCCTACTAGATGTTGTAGGAGACTTCTATTATGGAGTGTGTTTTCTGAGGAGCTGCTGTTTTTATTTTCATTTTTGTTTGCAGTGGCTCTTACCATAAACTATCTTTAATCACCTTGTTCAGTATTTTAAAAAGTGATTATGAAAGAAACATATATATATATAGTGGGATTTTATTCTGGATCCTTGAAATAGCAAAGAGCAGTAGAACTCTTCAATCTGTACAGTAATTATTTCTCTGTTTGATGCCTCTTCTACTTTCCCCTGAATTATCCTTACCACTAAGCAGTAGTAACGAGAGGCTAGCAGGCTATGGAGAAATACAGTTGTGATCTACTTAGGTACATTCATGGGGTTTTCTCCAGGTGAGTTTGCCTCTGATTTTATTTTATTTTTTTAAACCCCCAAGTATCTTTATTTTATGCCTCATAAATATGATGGAAGCTGGCAGGTAGAAATTGCCAACAGGAAAATGGAAGTTCTTTGTCCTTAGCCAGCCACTGCTACATCCCACTTCCATGCAGGTCCCCTTCCTGCAGACTCACGGAGGCCTGTTTAAAGTCCCCCTTCTTTGAGTCTATCCTGGTACCCTCAGATTGAGTTAGTACTGTGGATTACAGTTTTGTGCGTTAGAGTGATATTTTATGCCCCTAAGGATCTTCACCTCCTTCATCTAGTTAACACTTACTATTTAAGTAAAATCATGGAAAAAATTTTTTTGGAAGATGTACATCTACATACACATGCACATATACATACACATATATTAAAAGAGTTCCAAGACACTGTGCTTCTGAGGATCGCAGGCTACCATAGGAGAAGGAGTGGTTGTAATGCGAATGTCAATAGAGTTATTGTAGCATCAGCTACGTTCCCATGTTCCTCACTAACATAGGAACAATATCCAAAATTAATAACTGTGTGGCTTTTAGAAATATGAATATGGCTTTTGGAAAAAAGTACAAAAGGTATATTTCAAGGCCTTGTATTGTTTCCCTGCACGAATTTGCTGCTACACAAAAAGCTAAAACTTTTGGCTCTTTTAAGTTTAAAGCCAAGGTCAAGTAACCTGGTTGGTTCTACTTCTCCTCCCATGTCTTGAATGAAAAGGACATTGTTAAATAAGATGGTGTTCAGTGAATTGGTACCATGAATTCAGGATGAAATGTCTGGGCAAGTGTTATTCAAGTTGTTACATATTCAGCATATCTCCCTTCTTTTTTAGCCCTCCCTCATCCTCCATCCCCATCAACCAGGGTTTCATAAGTTTTTACTTTCTGTAGTTTGTACTACAAAAACAAGAGTTGCCTTCCTTTCCCCCAACTGCAATATTGTCTTACAATAAATACACTTTTCCTAAGTACACATGCTTCCCTGGAAATTTTGATCTGTCACTCTTTCTCTCCTCCATTCTCCTTGAGCATTGCTGGCCTAATGTAAGATTAGGTGGCAAAGCCATCATTCTGGAAAAAGTTTATCCTTACAGGCATGGAAGAAATAAGCCAATGGACATGAGCATAATTAGTGCAAGTATCAATAGTTACATCTTCTAAACAGGTTTGCTGAATGATGTCACATTTCACTTCATCAAACTAGCTAACAACAAAATGGAAGCTCTGTTGATGTTTGTTAAGAGATTTCCCTTGTTCACTGTAGAACTAAGATTTTTTTAAGTAAAGGAGGTCACAGAGGGACAGTGGGTCATAAACCATGTGCATTTCTTGGACCATATAATGTTTTATTGATTGAATTATTATAGGGATTTATTGGAACTTTGGTTTAACACTCCTTTTAAAGTCTTTTATCACTGAACCATAAATGGAACAAATGGGCTAAAACACTTTAGAGTTTGATCATTTACCTAGGTAATGGGGTGGGGTAAATGGGAAAGGTGGGGAGGGCTAGAGCATTAATGAATGGTACTCCATGTAGAAAGGAGAATTGATTAGTAATATCCTTACAATTTTGATTAACAGGCTGTCATATATAGTTGTGCAAGTTTTGCGTTGTACAGTTCTAGGGGTACCATTCATATTTGCAATTATTATGGATTTCTATATTTATAATGGTAATTTTTTAACAGATGTTAAAACATTGTCTTAAGAAAATGTCGGATTCTTCAAATTTTTGCAAAGAGGCTTTTGAATTAGTTGAAGAGTTGCCTGATTTTTATTAGAAAATCTTGTTATCACTACAGACTTGCTTTGGGTAACTTGGACAAAATACAGTATTCCTGAACCTCAGATTCCTCATTTGTAATGTGGTTTAAAAAATACACCTAAGTTTAAGAATTGTTATTGGTATATGAGAATCTGTACAGAAAGTGCTCAGCACAGCAGTTGTAAATGGAAGGTATTATTATTACAATGACTGTTGTAACATTCTGATGATTTGTTTTAAGCTACTGAACTGATGTTTTCTTTATGCTGTCTTTACAAGGAGTTTTAAAAATCATACCCAAATTCATGATTTGCATACAACTCCTAATTGAAATTTAATTAAAAAAAAACTCACTGATGGTAGTTTATAAAAAAATTTTTCCAATATGAACATTTGTTTTCATTGTGAGATATTGAATTTCAAAATATAATTACTAAATTCATGCCTGAGTTTCAAATATGTTCTTCTATATTTGGCTAATTAAAAATGTTATGAGTTAAATGTTATGTTTGCCATATTAGGAAAGATACTTTCATATTAATATTATTACGATCACCATTTATCTAGTATCTTCAGTAAACAGGGCATTTATATAATCTATAAAAGTTAATTTTCAAACTCAGCAAGTATTATTACTGATACCTATTGCCTATGAAAGATTACTTGCTTGAGCAAGTCCCAACCCCTGGCCACACTTGATTGGGCCAAGGTGTAATATGACCCAGCTGAGCAAATCAGATTCACTCTCTTAGTAATTTAAACTTGGAGCCCCAGAGACTGAATTAGACAGCAATGGTCATTCTGCCTGTAAGTTAAAGAGAGTTGGAAACAGGAGAGTAAACTTACCTGAAAGCGGCTGTTATGGAGAAACAAAAAATAACTGCATTGCAGAAGATGATCTAAAAGCGAAGTAGAGAAGGTGTCTGAAAGGTAGAAAAACTGCCTTACGGATTTTTCATTTTTTATCGAAACCTAAATGTGTTTTCTGTATTTGGCTACTCCAAGATAACTTTTAAATTCCTCTTTCACTTGAGCTGGTTTAAGTGGATTTCTATTACTTTCAACTGAAAGATCCTTAAGATGCTTGCCTTATTCCAAGAAGGATTCAGGGTAGTTTAATGTGCCTTTTGTGAGCCACTGTCCTTCCAGTGAAACACACACACACACAATCTTTCCAGATCAGTTATAAGAAAATCATCAGGAGCAAGAACTGCTCTCTCCTTTCTTTTTTGCTCATTAATGACACCGATTACTTTTTCTAGGAGACGAAGATTCAGTTAAAATCTTTCTAGTGGTTTCTAGATCTCAACCATGTGAAATTCAGAAGATCATTATGAACAAATTTTAGTCATTTTCAGTGCTTAGTTGTGATTCACACTGGATAAGGGACTGGAGAATAGGGTGGTGGTGCCTTTGGCTGAAATCACTGTGTAAAAAGGTACTGGAATAGGTCTTGTGTGGCAGTCTTTATAAGGGCCATGATAAAGCTGCATAACTTTTCTGACTAAGCAAACTAGAATAAAGAATGTCTTTTTTATCCCTTAAGAACTGAAAAATTTAGAACTAACAATTCTCTTCTGGCTTACATTATATTTTGTGGAATTCAGTATAGTTTTTTTTTCCCTTTACTAATTAATGAAGCAATTGGTCAGATCTTGTAGTATGACACAGAGCATTCTATCCCCATATGGAACTTTTATTGCTATCCTTGTGGGAAGTTTTCTAAGGTTAAAAATTTGACTATGGGAATAAGAAAATGAGGGAGCCTCTTTTTATAACGAAATCTTAGACAATGGAAGTTAGACTATAACTTTAAAATAGAACAGATCTGGCCACTCCTTAGAATTCAAATCGAAAACCACTGGCTACCATGATAAATAGTGTAAGATGATGCTTTTATTGTGTACTATCTTTGATGAAAACCATATACTGCAAAGACCATACACTGGGTGATTTTTTATTTTTTATTTTTTTGCGGTACGCGGGCCTCTCACTGTTGTGGCCTCTCCTGTTGCGGAGCACAGGCTCCGGATGCGCAGGCTCAGCGGCCATGGCTCATGGGCCCAGCCGCTCTGCGGCATGTGGGATCTTCCCCAACCGGGGCACGAACCCGTGTCCCCTGCATCGGCAAGCAGACTCTCAACCACTGCACCACCAGGGAAGCTCTTGGTGATCATTTGATTATTTTGTATCTGTTGATTCTCTTTTGTTCCCTGCCTAAGGAAGTAGGAATTGTACATGTGACAGTCATTCAACCCATTGCTAAAGGCACCTACTTCTGGTAAAAGAGAACAGCTGTTGGACATTTGCACCCAAACTTACTGAAGCAGGAAGCAAGATCTTGGATTATCCCATTGTAATAACCAACCAGTCTGTTCTTGTGGTTTGGGTTCTAGTATACTCTGCCTTTATCTCCACGAAACAGTTTCGTGTTGTTGGGCTCCTTTTCCAATTCTTTTCTAGCTAGCCGCACGGTAATGCGATTTGATAGACTTCCAAGACACCAATCAAAATGTGTAAATTATATTTGAAGATTTTGAATTTTTTTGCCTTCACAAAAAAGCGCAAAATTTTCCCATTACAAATATTATTGAAAGATGAATAAATGTGTTGAATGCCTCGGGAAAGTGAAAAATAACTGATTCAACAATATTATAAAGTGGGAAAATATTGAAGACAGAAACAAGCATGGGACAATTAAATGGAGAAGGACTCTGTGTACTTCATGAAAACAACAGTGAAAATAGAATTTGGTGTTTGAAAACAAAAACTGCTTTTAAACCCATGGTCAGATAACATCATTGGATTGCTTAAAAACAGTTCAGTAACCCAGACTTGTTCATTTACTTTGCAGGCAATTACTAATTTAGCTACTTGAGGGTTACATATTGGGATTATAGAGGAATTTTAATGAAAGGCCGTGTTATGTCTTCTAAATGCAGAGTAACTCACACTCCTGTAACAAGGGCCCCTGACAACTAGAAACCTGGCAGACCTTCAGTAAAGACCAGGACAAGATTAGCAATGGTGAGCACAGTATTTATTTATATGCAAATAGTGCTTCTTCAAGTGCTTGATCTCAGTTTGTCTATTTAAGGAGTTTAATCAATACCTTAAAATCCTGCAGTTGTTCAAAAGTGTAATTGGAGTAGTACAACATTGTACAGAGTACAAAGTGAAGCGTACGTTTGTACCATATAAAGTTTCAATTGGTGGAGGTAAATTATTCAGGCACTACTCCAATTCAGTAGTCTAAGTCAACAGGCAGAAAAAATAATAATTGTCAGGGGGAAAGAACAAAGAAAACTTGTTGATTTATTCAAGTTCATTGAGTAGGTTGGTAGGTAAGGTTATTTATTCCTTTATCTCTGCCCTTGCTTCTCTAAGAGTTCTATTCTGATCAACTATCACCGTAAATTCACCTTACAAGGACCTCACCCTACAGTTGAGCAATCCTTTTGCTCTTCATAATTGAAGGACATTGATTACAGTTAGCTACTAGATGTATTAAGATTTCAATTTTATTTCTGGTTTTCTATATATATACTTGTGTAGTTAAGTACAACAGAAGTGCATTCCTCCTGGTGATTACTGGAGTGGAAAATATATTGAGTTACAATAATAAAGATTTAGATTTATAGAAGTTGGGGGGTAAGTATAATGGGAAGAGAATATACTCTGATTCTTTTTTAATAGAAAAGAAATAAGGAAAGAAAAATAGAGAAAGCAAGTGAGTACGCAAATAAGCAAGCACAAAGTCATGCCAAAGAGTAAAAACAAATTTACCTTGCTGGCTAAAAATTAACAAGGATCATAAACCCAGTGACAATTTTCTTTGATAATGTATCAACTCAAGCCTAGTAAATTAGTTATTAGTTGGCCATGTCATGCTTCTGCTTTTTTTTTTTTTTCCTTTTTACCCTTTTATGTAATGCCATTCTTTCCTTGTGATGGTGTTACCTGTAGTTGAAAAAAGGTATGGCTAAGTAAACTAATGTTAACCACCATTTTGCCGTGTGAAGGTGGAGAATTGTAAATAAACATCAAAAGTGGCAATTGTTCTTTAGATGACATCTGTTTATAATAGGAGTTAAGAATTATGCAATGCATTTCAAATAGAAAACGTTTTATTGCCATCATTCCACGTTAACTGAGTTACATATGTATGTGAGCAGTGTAAAATTAGTTACTTGGGGAGAAATAGTTCACACTGGGTCTTAGAGGATATGCATTCCGAGCATAAAAGAGTGGAATAAAAGAAAAACATAATTGTTAACCGGTTTCTAAAGACATTGATCCATGTTTGACAGCAGTAGTCGAAAAAGCCAACACAATGGCAGGTATAACCTAGAATCAGAACAAAACTGAAAATAGTATATATATATATATATATATATATATATATATATATTATATTTGTAATCAAAGAATTATATAGAAAAATTCCTATGGTCACTTCTAACTTGAGTATTCTATGACGCCTAAAATTTTTAATGACATATTTATTTTTTGATTGTTAGTCTTGACAGATGTAATATTTAATTTTCATTTTGAATATCATTAAAATTTTCTTAAAATTTTGTTAAGAAACAGATATAAATTTTCAATATGGTATGTGAAACAGTGACTAAGAGGCAATTCAGGTTTGCAGTAGACAAGGAGACTATTTTAGAAGCTAATTTTTTTTTTAAAGAACTATAGGAACAAACAGAAGGTAACCACTATATTTATAACTATTAATTTCATTGGTGACTATGACATTAAATCTACCCCCCCAACTCAATCATAAACTCATAAATTTCTTTTCTTTCTTGTTTAGTATATATTTTATGTACTAACTCTTCTTAGTCATTTGAAAACTTTTTTCTAATACAATTATAGCAATACATTTATTATCAATTAATTGCTGAAGTCCTATCCCCTGGTACCTCAGAATGTGACTACATTTAGAAACAGAATCTTTAAAGTGATAACTAAGTTAAAATAAGGTCATTAGGGTGGCTTAGTCCAATATGACTAGTGTCCTTATAAGAAGGAAATTTGGACACAGACATCAACAGAGGGGAGATGAGGTGAAGATGCAGGGAGAAGGCAGCCATTTACAAGCTGAGGAGGGTCACCTCAGAGGAAACTAACCATGCTGACGCCTTGATCTCGGACTTCTAGCCACCAGAACTGTGAGAAAATTAATTTCTGTTGTTTAAGTCACCCAGTCTGTGATATTTTGTCATGGCAGCCCTAGCGAATGAATACATGGCAATACCACAGTATCCCATGGGAGAACAAAATTTGCCAACAGAACACTGCTTTTATTACTCTTATATTTGCTTTTGGTCTTCTGCCTTCTCAATAACGCTCAAGGTATCAGCTGCGACCTATTACAAAAATGTGCTTGAATATTAAAATATTCACTTGAGGCAAATAATTAAAACTCTGAAAACCATTGTGGTGGTTTAATTTCTGCATTTCAAGTTGTCTTTTGAGGTTTCTCTCAGGGAAAGATCATGGCAACGTGAGTCAGAGGACTGGGGTTCTATTTTGTCTCTTTCCTGTGCCAATCTTACGACTTTGTCAAATATTACTTCCCCTCTGTCAAAGGACAGTGGAGATAATACTTTATCAGGTAGCTGTGAGATTTAAATGAAACACTGTCATATATGAAAAACGTACTTTGTAAACGCACCAGGGTTATACAAACAGTAGTTCTTGTAACCAGAAGCCTGACCGCTGGGCAAATATTTATTGGCAAGTAGAGATTCGTTGTGGCAGCTAATTTATCACTGGTCAGTAATAAGTTATTTAAAATACTGATAGTTCCATGTTAAATCAAGACTGTAGTGTATGAAGTCATTTTGGAGAAGATATCATTTGACAAATAGAAGTTCTAAATTCATGCAATGAAAAGAACTGCCTGTAGTTTCTTATAGAGTTTATTTGAAGAGTAAAGAGATAAGATTTTTCCTTTCTTCCTTTAATAATTTCAAGTTACATTTTACAGTGGTTGCTGTAGTCACAAACCCATGGATTCAAGCACAGTGGTTAATTTAGGTTGTATTTATCTTCTTGGGTTAAAAGTATTAGGTATGACTCACTGTGAGTCTGTTGCGTAGCGTATCTGTTTTCCCTCTTACCAGTTATACTTTATGAAGCAATTTGAAAAAAATTAAATTATCTCCAATTATGTGACCAGTTAGACCCAGCTCTAAATGCAATTATTTTTGAATATGCTGGTGTGTTTGACACCTAACGGCTGTTAGTTGCACAGTGGCAGTACCAGATGGTGATTAGGGCACCTGAATTATTGGCCAGGTTTGTCCCAGGAACTTCGTTCACTGTCTGTCTGTAAGATCCAATCTGGTGCTTTGAAACCGAGTCCAATCTTTACTTTTTAAAAATTTTTATTTATTTTTTTAAACATCTTCATTGGAGTATAATTGCTTTACAATGGTGTGTTAGTTCCTGCTTTATAACAAAGTGAATCAGCTATACATATACATATATCCCCATATCTCTTCCCTCTTGCGTCTCCCTCCCACCCTCCCTATCCCACCCCTCTAGGTGGTCACAAAGCACCAGAGTTGATCTCCCTGTGCGATGCGGCTGCTTCCCACTAGCTATCTATTTTACGTTTGGTTGTGTATATATGTCCATGCCACTCTCTCACTTCGTCCCAGCTTACCCTGCCCCCTCCCCATGTCCTCAAGTCCATTCTCTACGTCTGCGTCTTTATTCCTGTCCTGCCCCTAGATTCTTCAGAACCATTTTTTTTTTTTTTTAGATTCCATATATATGTTAGCATACGGTATTTGTTTTTCTCTTTCTGACTTACTTCACTCTGTATGACAGACTCTAGGTCCATCCACCTCACTACAAATAGCTCAGTTTTGTTTCTTTTTATGGCTGAGTAATATTCCATTGTATATATGTGCCACATCTTCTTTATCCGTCCATCTGTCGATGGGCACGTGGGTTGCTTCCATGTCCTGGCTATTGTAAATAGAGCTGCAATGAACATTGTGGTACATGACTCTTTTTGAATTATGGTTTTCTCAGGGTATATGCCCAGCAGTGGGATTGCTGGGTCATATGGTAGTTCTATTTTTAGTTTTTAAAGGAACCTCCATACTGTTCTCCATAGTGGCTGTATCAAGTTACATTCCCACCAACAGTGCAAGAGGGTTCCCTTTTCTCCACACCCTCTCCAGCATTTATTGTTTCTAGATTTTTTGATGGTGGCCATTCTGACTGGTGTGAGGTGATACCTCGTTGTAGTTTTGACTTGCATTTCCCTAATTAGTGATGTTGAGCATCCTTTCATGTGTTTCTTGGCAATCTGTATCTCTTCTTTGGAGAAATGTCTATTTAGGTCTGCGCATTTTTGGATTGAGTTGCAGTCTTTTAAATCAGTTTTTATTCTCGAAGCTTTTCTCCTCAACATCCCTCTTTTTCCGTTTGAGTTTCATGTACATGCCACACCTAATTTTAGATCTTCACATATCTATGTACGCCTAAAGTGCTCTCAATGAACATAGACTTAATAGGATGAGACACTGGCACTTTTTAAAGGCCAAAAACTTTAATATTAGTCTATAGAGAAACAAAAGTCCTCTTTGCTTGTTAGTAAAAGTTGAGGGGTTGATTTCACAGCAGAAGAATCATCTAAGTTGGATTTACTTTGGTAATATTTAGATTTGGGGTTTTTGATACCTGTTTTGGAATCTGAAATACGAGAAGGAATAAAGTATCTTTAAAAAAAGAAAACTGTCTTACCATTTCTTTGTGGTAAAATCTACATAACATAAAATTTGCCACTTTAACCATATCCTTCTGACCATTATGTGCTGTGTTTATTCTCAAATTTCCTGTACTATTAAGGAAACCACCTTTGTCTAAACGACAAACATAATCTCTATTCTAATCCAGTTAAGTCCCAGGTGAGTGCTCCCATAAAGGCCAATCTTCCTTTCCTTGTGCTCGGATGAGACCTGCAGAATCAGACAGAGGATCTCAGCAGCAATCCCTGTATTCAGAACTCAGCCAGTAAATTACTCCATGCTCCAAACAGATGTTTCCCTTTTAGGTTAATGCACCGATTGTGGACCATTTTTTTCCTTCCCGAGAGGAAATATCAGCACGGTCATAAACTTGAAAGCTTCGTCTGAGCCTCCAAGAAACACCCACGACTGGCAACAGAGGTGGCAAGGAGTGAATATGGAGAAGTGGAGATAAATCTCTTCGTGACATGCTCTCCTCATTTTTGTTTTCCCTTTTTTTTCCCTGCCACTTTCTATTTCAGAAATCACTTGAGATATTAAAGGAGTGTCTATTATTATTTTTATTCTTAAAAATGCTTGTTGGCTGTTTTTTTTTGTTGTTGTTTTTTTTTTTTTTTTTTTTTGCGGTACGCGGGCCTCTCACTGTTGTGGCCTCTCCCGTTGCGGAGCACAGGCTCCGGACGCGCAGGCTCAGCGGCCATGGCTCACGGGCCCAGCCGCTCTGCGGCAGGTGGGATCTTCCCGGACCGGGGCACGAACCCGTGTCCCCTGCATCGGCAGGCGGACTGTCAACCACTGCGCCACCAGGGAATCCCAGCTGTTTTTTTGGTTTTGTTTTTTAATATTTTTAAACATGTTTTAGTACAACAAAGATTGAGACCAGGGCCAGGAGACTCTCCAAACAGACATTTGTAGGACCACACAGCATCCTCAGAAAGGGTTCCCTCTAGACTGTGCTGGAAGACAGCGTTTCAGATTCTCAACATGAGAGAAATAGCAACATTCATCTTAACAACTTAGTTAGACTTTTCCTGACAGAGAAAGGGACACTTATTAAGAAAGTATTATTCTCTGAAAAAAGGAGAAAAAAATGACCTGCTACTTCACTGAAAGTGAATTGCCAGAAAAAATAGCTCATTTCCTTGTTGTGCTTTGCTTTCCATGAAGGATTAAGCTATTTCTTCTGTATGTAGAAAATAAGTGACAACCTTATGTAAATGCGAGTTCCTGTGTTTGGATGGTGGCACTATTTTTCTGACATGGGCAAATAGTTCAGAGGTGCATTTTTTTCCCCTCCCACAGTGATATTTTCATCCACATGCCTCAAAAATTACTGACTCTACCTCTACTCCGGTGACTGGAATGCAAACTTTATATGCTGGTATGAATGGGGCAGGGTGGAAGGAGAAATGTGAAGACCTTTTATGGTTTACCAAAATATGACGACAAGTTCATCATTTTTTAAAAAATAGCATCATTTAGGGACTTCGCTGGTGGTCCAACCATTAAGACTCCATGCTCCCAATGCAGGGGGCCTGGGTTCAATCCCTGCTCAGGGAACTAGATTCCGCATGCTGCAACTAAGAGCCTGCATGCTGCAACTAAAAGATACCTCACGCCACAACTAAAGATCCCGCATGCGGCAACCAAGATCATGCATGCCAGCAACTAAGACCTGGAGCAGCCAAAAAAAAAAAAAAAAAAAGCATCATTTATATCTCCTTTAGGAAACTTTCCCCAGACTGAAAAATCAGAGAATTTTATAAGAAGAGAATTTTAATGATCGCTGTGGTAAAAATGTAATGTTTTGAACTTTTTCCTATTTACTCTTGTTTTCTGGTCAATTGAAATTTCCAAACTTTTCATTTAATATGTGTTAAATATCTGCAATGCCACGTGAATTCAAGACTCTAGATTTATTTTCAGACATTTAATATACCTGGTGACTGGAAACTCGTTTAAATTGTTAGTGAACAAAAACAAATGGAATGATAAATTTGGAGATTGAGATAAACATATACAGACTACTATATATAAATACATAACTAACAAGTACCTACTGTAAAGCACAGGGAACTCTACTCAATATTCTGTAATAACACATATGGGAAAAGAATCTGAAAAAGAATGGAGATATATATATACTGATTCACTTTGCTGTATACCTGAAACTAACACATTTTAAGTCAACTATACTCCAATAAATATTTTAAAAAATGGAATTCAGGAATTCAATAATTCAGAATTTTTTCCTTTTCATTTGTAAAATTTCTTTTTTCATTTGTTATTACAAAAAAGTCTAAATCTACATAGAGCAGAAGAGTCTGCAC
>RJWK010028726.1:0-25654 GCA_004363435.1 Platanista minor | reverse complement strand
CTACACCTGATAAAGTGTTTCCTGGGAGCCCATATGGCCTGCTCCACCCCTAGGTTGGGCAAGGACAGTGCAGGCAGAGGTGACCTGCAGTGGGGAGGAGGGGAGCCTAGTGCACTGGACACTGGAAACTTGAGTTTGCTCTGGGCTCCCCTGATTTTTTCTGCTGTGATTTGTGTAAAGTAAGGAGGATTGAGCTGGAGACGCTGAAAATGATCTTTTTCGCCAAGCCTCACGTCTGGGTCCTGTTGCCTGAGAACTGACATCCTATTTTGGGGCTGGGTGTTAGTATCTTTTGCTGAGATGGCATCTGGTTTGGGCTGTCAGGTTGTGTGTGTGTGTGTGTGTATGTGTGTGTGTGTTTGTGTGTGTGTCTTAGGCAATCAGTGGGTGTTTATTAAGCACATACAAACCAATTCTTGGTGCAACAACTTCCTGCACTCCTCAACTCTCAGTAAAAAGGAGATCGACTTTTGTGAAGGGATGTTCAACAATATGAGCAGCTAGTTACACCTGGAACAGTGAGAGAAGGCTTCACTCAGTGGGGACAATTTGAAATGGGTCTTGAGGGTTGGGTAGGAGTTCACTGAGTGGGCTCCTCTCTCTCAGCTCCCAGTGAACTGTCCTCACTTTTAGGCAATTGCCAATTGCAATTTGAGCATCAATGGGCTTTGCCATTTAAAAAAATAAACTTTTAACTTTATGTATATTAAATGATTATGTACATGTATATAAAATATGCGTTAATCTCAAGTACAAGCCCAACACATTTTTATGTATGGATACACCTGTGTAACCACTGCCTAGGTCAAGATGTAGAAGTTTTCTAGCACCCAGGATGGATGCTTTGTCTCCCTTCCCACTCCCCCCCTCCAAAAAGCAGCTACTATTTTTTATCTTTATTGCTGTAGTTTTGCCTCTAGAACTTCTTATAAAATTGAATAGCACAGTATATATACTCTTTTGAAATGGCATTTTTTTGCTCCACATTATGTTGGTGCGATTCATCCACTTTCTTGCTTGTATCAGTAGTTCCTTTTTTAAGAGAGTTTTTATAAAACTACTGAGGCAGTTTTACATATTGTAAAATTTAACCTGCTTTAAGTTTATAATTCAATGATTTTTAGTAACTCTGCAGAGTTGTGCAAACATCCCAACAATGCAGTTGGGGAACACTTTCATTACCTGCTAACGGCCCCTAGTGCCCAGCATCTGTGTCAGTCTCTCTCCCAGCCCTAGATCCAGGCTGTCCATAGTTCCTTGTTTTCGCCGAGGACTCTTCCATCATATGGATGTACCACAGTTTGTTGATCTGTTCTTCGGTGAGGGACGTTTGGGTTGTTTGCAGCTGGGGGCTGTCCTCAGTGGATGGAGCTGTCAGTCCTGGCGGGCGCTGTGGAGTTGCTGCCCAGCGTCGCTGACGAGAGGCTAGGAGAGGTGGTGGGCCAGGAATCTGTCTTGTCTCTCTCCATCCTTTCCCTTGGCATCCCCGTCTCTTAAGGATGCTAAACAACCATTTTCTCTCCTTGTCTCTGTGGTGCTCAGGAAGTCCAGCCAAAGGGCTGGGTCCAGAAGGCGGCCCTCGCCATGCTTAGAACGTCTGCCCAAACCAGCTGGTGGGTGTTGGCCGGCCCTGGACGTGTCTGGGTGACCTGTGGGCCATGGGCAGGGGCCTGAACTCGGCATCTGAACTCGGCATGGGTGGTAGTCAGGAGTCCAGGCAGAAGGGTTCTTTTTCAAACTCTGTGCTTCTTTCGCGAGCACAGGTGGAAGCAGTTGTCGTGGTGACGGGACGCTGGGCACAGGGGAATTTCACAAATCTGCCATCATAGGGACTGAGGCAGATCCCCAGCCTCCATCAAGCTTTTGTCTGTGGCCCTGTGGAATTGTGGAATCCATGCAAATATGACTGTGATGTCACCAGACCATCCCCCAGGTCGGGGGGAGCAGGGCAGAAAGCGTGGCCTCTCCCAGGAGGGCTGTGACAACTCACTGTACCTGACACATGGGCACATGAAGTCCTCTTGATGTGCTCACTTCGATGGCTCATGAAAGTGTCTGTAAATGAAGGACTCCCTGGCAGGGAGCATGGATGTCCATCTGGACGAAGCTGCCCGTGCCACCCTCACAGGGTCCTTTGCAAGGAAACAGCGGCAGCCCAGCTGTTGACCTTTTCAGAAGGGAGAACGTGGAATTGCAGGATGTGGCAGCCGCCACCTGGTGGCCCCCACTTCCTTGGAGCCTCATGGGGTAGAGCTGAGGTTGGAGGTGGCACTTCAGGTCTGTGCCTTAGTTCTCAGCCGGGCTGTGGGCAGCAGGGGCTCCGGTGCCTTTCCGATGACAAGGCTGCCTGGCTGCCCCTTCTCCCTCTTTGACTTGGCCTGAGGGTCCAGCTGAATGCTCCACCAGTTCTGGGGTCCCCTGACTCTTGGTCCAAGGCAGGTGTCAGGCCAGTGTTTGGAAGATGCTCCTGTTTCTGTAGGGAGCCTCCACCACCTGCAAGATTCATACATACTCCTTTTCTGCTGAGTTTAGCAAACATGTGCCAAGCATCTAGCATCGTGCAGACACCAGGGAATGCAGAGTTGGTTCTTGTCCCTGCCTTGAAGGAGCATGAAACCATCACGGCACCCGGCCAGACCGGGGTTGGAATTTTCTGCTTCTGGCAGCACAGACGTCCGTGCAGTTCGGGACCGTCTCCTGTTGCTCTGGTGCCTGTTGGGTCTGATGCTGTGAACTTTGACCTCATTGTTCCGGAGCAACTTGGCCAGAGTTGGAGGTGGACAGAGTTAGATGAGGCTGGGCAGACATAAGGCTTTCCCACTGCATCTCTGGGGCAGCCAGCTAGGTAGGCGTGTCCAGTGCTGCCAGCTGACCCCCGCGGGCTGGAGCTCCCTGAGCAGCAACCCTCCCCCTCTGCCTCAGTGTCTCCCTCAGTCAGAATTTCTTGGGAAGCAGTACCACCCAGGGTTAGCAAACAGAAACTGTGACTCAGGGCACTTGAAATTGACTGCCAAAGAGAGGTAGCAACAGTTAACCCGACTTCCAGCAGCCTGCGTGCCAGGCACGGCGCAAACTGCTGTGTTTAATGCTTCTGCAAGCCTTTGAGGCTGTTTCAGAAGTGGAGAGGTAGAATGACTTGCCCAGGGTCATGGGCTTGTAAGTGGAGCTGGGCTTTGAACCTGGGTCAGACTAAGGCGCATTTCCCATCGCACTGGCTCTGTAAATATTGGGCAAAGGCTGCACGGGTGAAGGAGCTGGTAGCCTCAGGATTGGGAGCTGGGAGGGCCTCTCAGAGTTGGGGCATTGGAGCCAGACCTTGAGGGCAGAGCAGAAACTTGACTGCATGAGTTCTGTGCTGCACAACCCGGTAGGCAGGAAAGTGGCTGGGATCTCCTGAAGGCAGGCTCAGGGGCAGGACTATGCCTGCGTGCTCAATCAAGATGGGCCCTTGCCTTGTTACCTACTTCCTCCTTTCCTTGCACCGGTCCAGGCCTGGCCCAGGCCCTCCTCACGCCTGCCCAGACTCCGCAATGACCTCTTTATGGCTCCGGGCCTTATGTCACCTCCTTCAAGCCACCCACCACCCAGCCACCAACACATGTCCCTCCTAATGCCTTCAGCGGGTCTCCACGGCCAACCTGTGGGCCCAGGGCAGCTCTGTCCACCCCAGGACTAAAAGCATCATGGTCCACAAATGCCGGGATGTAAGAAAGGTCAGGCTGCACTGGTTTACTGGGTCAAGTCCAAGCCCCTTTGCCTGACGGGTGAGGCCCTCTGGGGTCTGGTTCGAGATGCCACACCAGCCTCCCCCGCCACTCCCCGCACCCAGTACCCTCCCCTCCCAGTCCTTAGGTTCTTATCTCCAAACCTCTAGACCTCCTGTGCAGACAGCCAGGGGATTAGGGATGTCACCTGGTCAAAGTTATCCAGCACCCAGAGGAACCAAGGAGCCGAGAAGGGATCTTTCCTGCTTCTGTCTCCCGCAGCTCTTGGAGGGCGCAGCAAGCTGCTGGAGGTTTCTGTATAAAAAGCAAAGAAAATCAAATTCAGAGGTTTCACAGCCCTCCAAGAACTTGCTGCCCATTAGGGCCGAGCCCTGGGGCTCTGTGCTTGGTTCTAAAGGATGAGTCATCATGTAGAACATTGCTTTCAGCCCCCCAGCTGGAGTCAAGTCACTGGCTTTGAGTTAACTCTGGATTTTGCCCACAAAAGGCTGTGTTCCAGCCCTGGCTGCATCCTTCCCTCCGGGTGTGGATTCTTCTTGAGCAGCCTTTCCAGGTGGAGCATTTGAGCAGCTGGGGAAGACACAGTCAGGACAGGGCAGCTGAAGGCCTGGGTCTGGGTCCTGGCTTTGCTGCTAACTTGCTGTGGGATCCTGGGAAATCTCTTCCCCTCCCTGTGCCTCAGTTTTCACATCTGAAAAAGGAGAGGGTTGGACTCTCAGGGGCTCACATGGCCCACACCCCCGAAGGGGGTGTAAGGAGGGTGGGACCTGGACAGAGATGCCCACATAAAGCCATCGTCATCCCAGCCCCTGGAACACTTGGGTGGGTGGCCGTCGTGCAGCTCTGGGCACTGCTGAGCACAGCTGGCTGCGTTCCTGAATTCTTTTCACTGCCAGGTGCAGGAGACTCACTCCCACTAAGGGTTCCGTGTAGAAAAGGTCGCAGTTCATGAGCTCTGTTGTAAAAGTACGTGTGGGTAAATGATGTGCCTTCTTGGTTTATTCTTGGCTGATTAATTATGGTTTCTATGAAGAGCCCAGGAAAGGCCTGAGACACCTACTCTGAACTAACTAGCTGGGCAAAGTTGAAGGTGCCCTCGGGGAGGTTTAGGGACCTGCCCACGGTCCTGGCAAACTGGGCGGAGGGGGGCACGTCCTGCACATGCACATTTGTACTGAGAAACGTTCGAGACCAGGTAAAACAGAAGCCCGTCACCGAAAGGGTTTGTCAGCCGTGAGAGGGAAGCCCTCCATCCAGAGGGCAGACCCCAGAAGAGGTTTCTCCCTGAATCCCTTGTTAGTGGCCACGGTTGTGGTTGACCTTGACTCCATCAGAGCAGTCCCGCGGGGGTGAGGTGAAGCTTCTAAGCAGATCCAGCGCTCTGGGGAAACAGCCCTTTGCCCAAGAGGCCCAGGTTACGTTAACCGCCCTCCCGGACCCGGGGAACACTCTGGCATTTAATTTTTGCCTGGAACTGCTGAGGCACTGGCAGAGTCCTGCCCAACAAGCCAGAGGTCACGCCTGCTCCGCTTCAGAGGGGAAGAGAGAAAAAGAGAGTAATTCTCTTTTTAGTGGTTGAACCGTTAAAAGTAAACTCCTGGTTCCTATAGAAACTTTTTCCTATTTCCCCCACCCCCTCCCTGCACCTCTTATTTTTTAAAACAGCGGTGGATTGTGTCAGCCACAGAAGGAATTAGAGGCAGCATCAAAAATCACAAGTGTGGCTTTAAAGAGTCTTTCATAGTTTTTTTCCCCTCACTGGTCTGTCTGCTTTGCTTTCATTAATTTTTTTTTTTCCTATCAGAGCAGGGATTGGTGAACTACGGTCTGCCAGCTACCTGTTTTGGGGAATAAAGTTTTATTGGAACACAGCCATGCCCATTTGACTGCATATTATCCAGGGCTGCTTTTGCACTCACAATGGCAATTGAGTAGTTGTGACAGAGGAGATCCACAAAACCAAAAATATTTACCGTCTGGCTCATTTGGAATGTGGGAATCCAGAGAGCATCCTGTGGGGTGGCAGGGACCTTGTATTCTAGACCCAGACTCGGGGAACATGACAAGTAGGAGATGTTGGTGAAAGGCTGCTGCACGTGTAACAGCCCAGCCTTCTTTGCAGAGGGCCGGTGCATGCCTGGAGTGGGTTCTGCACCCGCTTTAGAAATGGACTTCCCCACTGGAAGCCTGGCCATTTGTTCAAATAATAGTTATTGAGTCCTCCCGGAAATGCTGGGATGGATGGGACACTCTGCGAGTCCCTAGTACACAGAGGACACGGGCATCATGAGGCTAAGATGAGCATTTTAGGCCTGAGGAAACCAAGGAGTGTGCTGCCAGGGGTATGGCGGGGAGGGCAGGCGTGATCCAGCCTTAAGGGTGGTGGCCTGGAAAAATCTGTAATCCCAAAGGCAGGCAGTGTGGAACCAGGGGGTAGGGGAGTATGGTAGGGGTCTGGCAGGGGCCTCTCTGGTGGGATTGCAGCCAGGGCTCTGGGTCCCAGAGGAGCCACGCAGCTGCATATTCCCCGTGACCTTCCTGAGCACCGGGATCCACTGCTTCTTGGAGGTGACGGTCCAAAGCCCCGAGGACCAGGAAAAGCCACGGAGGACTGGGGAAATTTTGCAGAATCCCTGGAGTCATTCTGGTGTCAACCAGCTCCTGCAGAACTGGGGGTGGGGGGTGGGGTCTAACTGGAAGACACTGGGGATCCAATGACGTCATGCCCCACTCCTGCTTCCCCCTCCTGGGGGCCCCTCCAAGTAGGCAGGAGCCTTTGCAATATTTATATCCCTTTTAAAGTATTTTTAATCTCCTACGGTATGACATACTTAAAAAGCAGCAGCGTTCTGTGGCCTTCTTGCTGCGAACTGGGGCGAGGTGGGGAGAGGGCACAGAGATGGCCCGACAGTTTGTTGGTGAAATAAGTTCGCCCTTGGATGGGCTCCTCCACCGGCCCCTCCCTCACCTCCCGCATCCTCAAGCGTCTCTCTCATCTACACCTTCCCTTTCTTGCCTCCTTTTGCAAACATGCTCCTTGTCAGTTGCTAGGACCGCTGTTTTCCTGCTTCCAGCTTCCTGGGTCCCACTTCAGCCCTGAGACCCGGAGGTCTTTCCCTCTCACCAAGTCCGTCCCCTACCAAGACTCCTCTTTGCCCTCAGGCAGAAACCCTGCTGTGTGTTCTGGGCAGCCTCACTTCTGTCCTTTCTGGAATCAACCAGCTGCACCCGGAAATCATCCTGTTTATCCCACAAACCACCCCTTTCTCGTCCCTGTACCTTTGTCTGCATGGCTCCTTCTGCAGAGAATGACCGTGGCTGCACCTACGGCAGCCTCCCGATACCCCGCCTCGGGGGAATTCACAGCCACCTCCCCTGGACTTCCTGCCGCCCAGCCCTGAGTAGGTCCCTAGAGGAGTGCATGCATTTTTGTCCCGCCAGCCCCCGACACGGAGTATAGGTCGCCAGAACTGTTTGCCAAACTACTGTCGGCTGAACTATGGTCCACATCCTAATCCCCAGAACCTGGGAATGTGTTACCTTCCTAGGTAAAAGGGACTTTGCAAAAAAAAAAAAAAAAGGGACTTTGCAGATGTGATTAAGTACAGGATCTTGAGATGATCCCAGGTTATCCAGGTGGGTCCCATTAATCACAAGCATCCTTATAAGAGGGAGGCAAGAGGGTCAGAGAGGAGATAGGTTGATGGAAGCAGAGGTCATAGCGATGCCATTGCTGGAAGGAGCCATGAGCCATGGAGTGCAGGCAACACTCTAGGAGCTGGAAAAGAGAAGGAAATGGATTATTTTCCTAGGGCCTCAAGGAACACAGTCCCGCTGATAATTTTGCTGTTAGCCTGTCAAACCCATCGTGGACCCCTTACTGCCAGAACTGTAAGCTAATAAATTTGTGTTGTTTTAAACCTCTAAGAATGTGATAATTGGTGACAGCAGCAACGGGAAACTGATACATGAATGAATTACAAGTGGCTTATCAAGGCTTCTCCTTTTTCCTGGAAGAGACACATCTGGGGGACATTTGCACACCTGGAATACCCTTTAGGTTCTGTGGGAGTGTGATGGACATCCAGGGTGGTGGCGCTGAGCTGAGTTTGAGCCAGGAGTGCAGAGACCTGGGCTCTGGTCACAGGGTTGGCACTGCTTGGCTGTGGAACCTGGGAAGGCTGCCTGACCAAGGGCAGCAGGGCAGGACTTGAGTGGACAAGAGAGGGAGTCTGCCTGGGCCTACAGAGACTGTCTGCCCAGAGGTCCAAATGCAGCAGTGCTGCGATCCGAGATACACACCGGGCTGTGAATAACCAGGGGACAATGTCATGGGCTGGCCCTGTGGCCCATGTCCTGTGGCCCTGGCGGTGTGGATGGCGCAGAAGGAAGACGGTGATGTCACAGCAGCCTCCAGGTGCACACCCTGTTGTGTGGACCCTGGGATTCAGCATGCTCGACACCAATAACATCTCTGTTCTAATCCTTGTGTTGTTTTAGAGTTGAGATACACTCTGGAAATGCTGATAACTCCGAGTGAGTCAAGTCTGGAATATTTTGGATAAACATTCTTTTATTTCATGTGAAATATCAAAGTCTATTTGGAAAACAAGAGAGCATCATTAGAGGATTGGCTTATATGCAGTTCCTGATTTTTTTCTACATGACATCAAGCATTAAACATACAATTATGAGGAACTTAAATTCCCAGAGAATGGAAGGAAAACCCTAATCATACCTCACTGTTTAAGTACGGTTGAATGACATCATACTGTACTTCTGTTGTTTCATTTATTTTCCTGAACTTCCCCTCTCTGCTTAGTTGAAGGTCACCCCATAACCTTCATTGCTCTGGTTCCATCGGCTCCATGGTATAGTTTATGAAACCAATAGTGATCATTGATAATGACACTTCCATTTTTTCTCTTTCTACTTATTTTTAAAAAACAAGGATGAATTGCAATCAAATGTTCCAGTAACCCCCCAAACATGCGGTACAATGAAGGTGGCAGTGTAGCTAAAAGGCTCCCCTGTGCTGTAGCTTGGCCCCTTCCTCGTCACGGTGATTTAGCCAAGACGCAACTTGAGTGACTAAAGAGAATTTGGGGCATTGCTGTTGTAAAATGTATAATATAGAGTACAGGTTCTACAAAAATCAGTTAAGTCAGGGCTTGTCTTAACTGGTTATAGGGCATTGATGTTGCGATTATGGGGAGCCTGGGGGATGGGGATTGACCCCTTGCTGGATCCTGCACTGCATCTTCCAAATCACCCCTGTGGTGGGCATTATTATCTATCCCCCCAGAAACTAAGGCTGAGCAAGGGTGTCATGAATGCCAAGCTACTACTGAGCTAGTAAGCAGTAGAACCAGGAATCAGAACCAAGTCTGGGAAGAGGGAGTAAGTTGCGGGGAGGGGATGTTAAAAGAGGAGAGACTGATGGGATGTGGACTTGGGGGGAGGGGAGAGACTTGATGAACCCTGGCTCAAGGCCCCGCTGGCTGTGGACGGGGCACTTGATTTGGAACCCAGGAAGAAAGCTGGGCCAGGCTAAAGGCTGTTGGGCAAGCAGTCAGCCAGCCTTGGGTATTGCTTCTTATCAGAGTGGGCTCAGTGACTGTGCTGTTTATAGTCACCTACATACCACGCTCCTCACACTGTGACAAAGTAAAGTCTAAATTCCTAACTGATGATTCCTGACTAGTGATTCCCAGGGGCAGATTTGAGAATTGCAGGGACAAGGATCTCCTTTTCAGAGGTTGAGAAGACGAAATCCTTGTAACCTTGAATTATGGCAGAAGTGACTGGAGGCAGCCATGGGAAACCAGCCTGCCATCCTCATCCTGGGCCGTACTATGGCCATGGCAGATTATAAAGCACAGTCATCCCCTTTACATCATTTTAATTTTCCTGGAACCCCCTGAGGCTGGTGTCATAGCCCCACTCTACAGATGCAGACACTGAGGCCCAGCAGAGTTCAACCACTTTGCTCTGTCCCACAGCTAGTGAGCAGCAGTCTGAGGTTTCCTTCCACACTCTGGTGTCTGGGACTTACCCTGGACCTGCATACCCACCAGCACTTGCTGAGGCTGGTCTGTGCAAGGTTATTCAGTTTCCCTTCATGTACACAAGGGACTGTGTGTGTGGAGCTCTCCCTTGGAGAACCAGTCTGGCCTTTGAGCCTGACTCTGATCTAAAACAAAACGAAACATGATACCTTCCAAATCAAAGCTGAGGGCCTTGGACCTGGGTGGCAGTGTGTTGGCAGGCCTGGGTAATAGCCTGTTGAGTTCCCAGAAGTGTTGTGGGCAAGAGCTAAGTAGTGGCATGTGATGACTCACTTGTGGGGCAGTGGGGGGATGAGGTGCCATGATGCCACAGGACCAGTGATGGGCTGGCAGAGGGGGAGGCCAGGAACCAGACAAGTGTTACCCTTGATAGATTGTGACCACCCAGGGTGGGCACTGCTGCACTTGGATTTGTTATTAGTGGTGGCTTGTTGACTGTTGGTTTGCCCTGGTAGACCAGAAGGCTCATTGGATCGGTCCCCGGGGCCTGTCCTGTCCACCACTGTGTCCCAGGGCCTAGCCTCCTGTCCCAGGCTCAGTGTGTGCTCAGTTCATATTGGTTGAATATATGAATGGAGATTCAAAAGGAAAGTGTAGATTCTGGGATTCTGGCAGAACCGGGGTTTAAGTTTTAGCCTCTTTTTAGTGTTGCCTAGCTGTAGGTAGTCTGAGCCTGACAATATCTTTTTGGTGAAGAGGGGGATAAACCCAACTTCTCTTAGTTGTGACAACATTCGGTGATGTCACATGTCTTCATCGATGTCAGTTTCCCTCTCCCTTGCCTTTTCCAAGTCGTATGAGACTATGCTTCTCCAGGGTTTATATGAAAAACAGTGGTTCCCCCTCGTTGCCCCTTTTCCCAGAGGCAATCACTTGCAAATTATTTTAGTGCAGCAGTCCGCAGCCTTTTTGGTACCAGGGACTGGTTTCGTGGAAGACAATTTTTCCACGGACCGGGGCGGGGGGGTAGGTGGGGGGATATGGTTCAGGCGGTACTGCGAGCGATGGGGAGCGGCTGTAAATACAGATGAAGCTTCGCTCGCTTGCCTGCCACTCACCTCCTGCTGTGCAGCCTGGTTCCTAACAGGCTGCGGACCAGCACCGGTCTGTGGCCCAGGGCTTGGGGACCCCTGTTTTAACGGATGACTTTGGTATTTTCTTCCATGTCTGTAAATAACATGCATGTATTCCTTTGTCTTGAGTTTTGGTTTCTAGGCTCCTATTTCCTACTATGGAAGGTAAGGATGTAGGTCTTCTTTTTACCTCTTTTAACCTCAGCTCTTTCCTGTCCTCCCAACTTCCTGATATATTGTCATCATAATTCTGGTAAGATCAGTAATTGGGGTTTACACTGTTCCTACTAGACCAGTGAGATTCAGAGCTTTGTCGTGGAGTAAATTATGATCACCTCTCCTGCTGTACTTTCTGGTTTCCTTGGAGTTAAAAATTGTCTACTGTTGTTGGCATATGTGCTTAAATTCTTCCTCTAAGTCTCTGTTAGTATTCTGGATAGCCCCTCATGTTGTTTGGATGCCTCAGGTAAATTCTCTCCATTTCCTCTTCCTGGATTTCCACTTCAGGATCCTCTGACCTGTCTCCAGTCTGGACTCACTGTCCCCCACACCTGGGACCTGGCTGTTACCTGGGCCGTCTGTCACCATCACCTGTGGTTCCCTTGTCTCCTGGGTCAGATCTGCCATTTCCTGTCTGCCTCGTATGGCTTCATCCCTTGAATACAGGAGCACATCCTTCCTGAGAAGGTGTGCCTAGGGGGTGAATTTTCTGAGAACTTGCACGTGGAAAAATCAGCTTATTCTCCACTAATTGTTTTTTTTTTCTTAATATTTATTTATTTATTTTTTTGGTTGCGTCGGGTCTTAGTTGCGGCTCGTGGGCTCCTTAGTTGTAGCACATGAACTCTTAGTTGTGGCATGCATGTGGGATCTAGTTCCTTGACCAGGGATTGAACCCAGGCCCCCTGAATTGGGAGCATGGAGTCTTAACCACTTCACCACCAGGGAAGTCCCTCCACTAATTGTTGATTGCTAGATTAGCTAGGCATCAAATTCAAGGTTGGAAATCATTTTCCTTCCAAGTATTGAAAGCCTTGCTCCACTGCCTTCTGGCTTCCAGGGTTGCCGTTGAGAAGCGTGAAGCTATTTTTGACTCTTTATGTGGCCTGTTTTGTTCTCTCTGGAAGCTTACAGAATCCTCTTTTTGTCCCCAGTGCCCTGAGACGTCAGGGTGACCAGCCTTGATGCTGGCCTCTTTTTCATCTGTCATGCTGAGCTCTTCTTAGTGAGTCTCTTCCATCTGGAACTGTGTCTTTCGGTTCTGGGAAATGTTCTTGGATTATTCCATCATGGTTTCTACTCCTTGGTTTTCTCTAATCTTCTAGAACTCCTTGTATTTGGATATTGGTCCTCCTGGACTGATCCTCCAATTTTCTTATCTTTTTCTATTTTCCATCCCTTTTGCTTTTTTGCTCTGCTTTCTGGGAGAGTGCATCCATTTTATACTCCATATTTTAATCTACCACATTTTTAATTTGCAAGAGATCTCTTATTCTTTGTTTTTGAATTTTATTTTATTTTTTTAGTACAGCAGCTTCTTATTAGTTACCTATTTTATACATATTAGTGTCTACATGTCAGTCCCAATCTCCCGGTTCATCCCACCACCCCCCTCCGCCCCCCACGAAGAGCTCTTTCTTATTCTTAAGAGAAGTCCAGAATCTTCTCTTCCACACTGACAATAGTAATGATGGACAGTGGTGGCCGGTGTGATGCTTTGAAAGGCAGTGGTTGAGAGCACTGAGCCACATGGCCTGGTTTGAATCTCGCCTCTGCCACTTCCTTGCTTTGTGACTTTGGGCGAGTTATTTAATCTCATTATTCTTCAAACACCTGGGCTTCAAAATGCGAATAATACTAATGTCTGCCTCAAGGGCTGCAATGATTACAGGAGGGACTACAGGGGCAGGGTTGAGAGCTGCCCATGCACACTGAATGTGCTGAAATGTGTGTGTTCCTTTTGCCTCTCCCTCTGTTTACTGCGTTTGTTTGGTCTGGAGCTTTCACATTAGAAACTTCTTTCTTTAGCTGGCTGACTCATTCACAGTCCTTGGCTGGCTACTCATATTTAAGAGTTGGGAACTAAAAAGTATCCTTCAGGCTCTGAGCACAGGGGACAGGGCTCCTTGACTAGAGCTCCTCTGATGGGTGCCCTGTGGGTTGTGTCACAGGGAACCCCGATGTCACTACTTTTAAGTCTTTCCTCCTGGGTGGGCAGACTCCCCGCGGAAGGGTCTTAACAGTCCCCTGCCTGGAGGACAAAGGCCGAGCTGCTGGGGGGTAAGGGCTGGGGGTCTGGGAGCTGAAGGTAGGAAGAGTGCTTCAGGCAGGGAGGTCCTCTGCATCGAATATGTGTAAAGCCACTTAGTCTGCCTGTTTTGAGTACAGTTCACACTGAGACCTCTGTTTTACCCTCTTCAGGGAAGAAACTTCCAGTCTTGTGACCAATGGAGGAGGGCCAGTCCCCCAGCTAGGAGACTTGTGGGAAGGGATACCAGGACCTGTCTGGTTCTTTCCTCTAATCCTCTTTTTGCATTCCTCCGTCTCAACCGCGTTTCTAGAGATACCTGTCATGACTCTTGCCTGAACCTTTGGGACATCTGCGTTACATGTTGGGTTGGTTTTTGTCCTTTCTTGCTGCCACTTGGATATAGATAGATGTCTTGAGTTTGGTAAATCAGGTATCAGAGGCTGGTCTTCTCTCCACCCTGCAGAATTTGTCCCTGTGCTCCCTTCTGTCCCTTCCATCCTGGAAGGTTTCGATTCTATATACACAATACATCCAACAGACAAGATCCCTTTGCTCTAGGTTTTACTGGAGTTTCCAGATGGACTGGAGTTAGAGCCCGTGTTCTGCGTGTCCTCTTCTCTGAGAAGTCACTCTCTCACCTTTCCAAGTGTCTCGGGACAGCTGCGGAGGAAGCTGTCAGGCGGGTGCTGCGTTCACCTTAGCCTTGAAGATTCCAAGTGTGAAGATGCTTGCTTGGCGATGTTCCCTTCCCTTTTGACTGTTTTCCAGAGCCCGCTGCTGAATACTTGTTACCAGGAGACCTCGGGAAAATAGCAGAAGGGCTTCAGTCACCTGATGGCTGTTTTCCCAGCCACACACTATGGTTACCTGGGGCTGGGGACCCAAGGCCTGGGGGTCAGGGATCTGGGTGGGTGGAAGGACTTCCTCCCATGAACTTGCCACTGAGCTTCCCCCGGGCCTCAACACCCTGATCAGTGGGCTGAAAGCTCCTCTCAGCTTGACAGGTGGGGTTTTAATCAGAACCCTGGCGCTAACCTTTACGCGCTTGTTTTTGCTGTTCTTGTTTTAAAGCTGCAGCCTCTGCTGCCCACGGGTTGCCTTGGCGCCTCAGGAGACAAAAACCAAACCACTGAAGGGAACAGGTTGTTTGGTTTCTACATTATTTGATGTTGGAACCCTTCCTGCTTTTATAAAACCTTCCCAAGCCCAAAGCCACCGGCTACCTGGGGGAGAATTGGCTGGGGCCATGCTTTGAAAGCTAAGCTATTCTTCAGGGCAAGATTAAAGATTATCCAGCCTGAGTCTCCATCAGACACTGCCAGGCTGACTTGACTTGATAGTCTAGATTTTTGAGTGGGTTGGATTACCCGGGAGGAGGAGCCCAGGAGAAACGCCCTTTGAATAGTAAAGACCGAATCAATACGTGACCCTCCAGGACCCTGGAAATGATGCCTTTTTCTCCCGCAGCCCTTATCGAGTAAACACAGTTGATCAATAAGAACAAAACCAGAGAAAGAAGAACCTGCTTGGTCCACAGCAGAACGAGGTGTTGGAAACCAGGGGTGAACTTGAATTTTCTCTCCTTCACTTTGTAGCTGTAGAACGTTAGCCAAATTATGCGTCCCTGCGGAGTTTTGATCTCTTCCACCTGTAATGTGACTTCAATCACAGGCATGCCCTCCCGGGGTTGTTTGGAGGATTCAGTGAAACTGTGAATGCTGAGTGCCTGATACTGATCAGGACCTTTTGAATAAATGTTTCTTTTTTAAAATTTAAAGTCAAAGAGGAATTGTGTTGGTATGGTGGTCAATGTTTGGGTAGGGGTTCAACTGAATGGCGTGAATGAATCCATCACTTAGGCAATATATTGAGGTCAGATTTGGTGTCTCTACTCAGGGATCACGTCATGAAGACCACGGGGCAGTAGTTGACAAGCACTAAGTAAGTAGTCTAGTTGGAGGCCTGGAGTCCCTTGGAGATGGGCGAGATGATGGGGGCCGAGCCATCCAGCAAGGTGCCGGCCGTCTAGCAGGAGCTTGTGTTGGGTGGAGATTGAGGATGGTTAGGTGGAGGTTGACAGGGCTGGCTCTCCAGGTGAGGGAGGAGGTTGGTACAAGCCAAGGTGCAGAGGCAGGAATGTGCTGGAGTCTTCAGAAGGTGACTGGTCCAGCCTGGGTGGGTGGGAAAAGGGCCCAGAGGGGATGGTGTTAGTGGATCCTCATTAATAATGAAGTGCCCTTTTGGACTCATTTTTTTCTCTGCCGCCATTTCACCCTGGGGGCATGGTCTGGGCTGGCCTCTGGCCAGTATTCCACAATGTGTAGGTATTGGGGGGATGCTATTGGGTTTTGGAGCAGATGGTCCTCCTTGGGTGGGATGTTCCACGTGTTACAGGAGATCTAGCATCCTTGGTTGAGCCCCCAAAAATGCCAATCATGTGACGATCGAAATCTCCTTCCACTTGGGGGAGTGGTACCACCCATTTGAGTACTAACAGGGCACCATGTATGCAGATGAAAGAGGGAAGCTGTGCTTTTCCAAAGAGCCATCTCCACTCTCGTACACAGAGGAGCTATGGTAACTACGTGTGCCCCTCACTCAAAAGACTCTTTGATAGGAACCTCCAGCTTTGAGGCTCTTGGAAAATCAATGGTTGATGTAATAGTTGTTCTGTGAATTGTATCCATTATAACCAAATCCTCGCCAGTTCTTGGAAGAGTCCAGCAAAGTGACGCAACAATGCATGACCCTTTGGACTATTCCGCGGAAAATTACTTAATGCGTTAGGTGCAGATGCTGCAACGTTTATTTGCTTTCCAAAATACTGCCTCTTTTCTCTCCATGTCAAACCAACCAGAGCCCTTCTGGTTCTTGAGTGAACTTCACGCGACGGCCACTTGCAGCAGATGTTTGTTGAGTGCCTGCTTGGTGCCAGGTGCTCTCCCAGGCTCCAGGGAGATACAGCCCTCGTCTCTGGTCCATGGCAGGGTATCATTCCCCACAGTCCCGCCAGGATATGAGGATGACTGTGATGGCAGACAATCGTGAGAGCGTCCAACAAGGGAAACCCTGCAACAGGTGCCATGAAGGGCTTTCAGACAAGGTGACATTTTAAGTTGAAAACAGAAGGATAAATGGGAATTAGCCAGACGGAAGGCCGGGAGGGACTTTCCCTGCAGAGGAGACAACTCACCCAGAGGCTGAGGCAGGCAAGAGCGTGGCTCATGGACATGGCTCTACTGACTGGAGGGGCCAGGGGTGGGCTTGGGTGCTCTATTCAGTCTGGAGCACCTCGTGTGTGGAACCCTTGAGCCCCACCCTGGGTGAAGATGTCTTTGGAGTTGGAGGTAGAGCTTCTGGATTGTTCCCATTCAACGAAGCAATGGATCACAGGGACCAAAAAGTCTATGATTCGCTTTCTTTCTTTCTTTTTTTTTTTTTTTGGCTGCACTGCGTGGCATGTGGGTGGGATCTTAATTCCCTGACCAGGGATTGAACCCATGCCCCCTGCTTTGGAAGCACGAAGTCTTAAACCACTGGACCACCAGGGAAGTCCATCACTTGCTTTCAAATAGGCTCAGCTCTGAAGAGGGGCCCCCCACGGCTGATAGAACATGGGTTAGCTCTGACACTGGTTCCCAGAGTTGGGATGCCTCGGGTGCAGCAGGCACCGTGGTACTGGTGCCCAGTGGGTATGTCCTCTCCTCTCGCCACGCCCATCTCTCTCATTTCCTCTTCCTGCCCTGACCCAGTCCAGGCAGATCTGCCTCTGAGACAGACTGCTCCTTTCAAGCTTCATTTTTCTGGGTTGGGGATGATGAAAATGCAGATGATGAAGGCAATATAGTCACCACCTGTATCACTGTCATGTCTCCATGTTGAATACCGACTGTGCGCCAAGAACTCTGTTGGGTATTTTATATTTAATTCTTACTGTAACTGTATGAGGAGGGGAATTGCGGCTCAGAGAGGTCAAGTACAAGGTTCATGGTCACACAGCTGGTGAGCGGCCAGGTCGGAATTTGGCTTTGGATATTTCTTGCTCCAAAACCTGTTGTTCTTTCTGCTAAGCCACCCTCATCCCCCCCGTTGAGTCAGGCACTGTGATTAACAAGCACATGGCTCTGGCCTCATTCAGTCACCTCTTTGGACCTCAGTATCCGCAGTGTAAACTGAGGGATGAGCTGCCCGCTACGGTAGCCACCAGTCACCTGTGCCTATCGAGGCTGTGTCTCATCCAGATTGAGATGTGCTGTGAGGGTAAATTGTAGAAGAAAATTGGAAAAACTTACAAAATTGGAAGGCTTTTGGAAGAAGAATGTAAAACATGAATAGTTCGAAAATATTTTGCTTTAATGTTGAAATGAAAATACTTTGGTTATGGTAGGTTAAATAAAGTATATGATCAAAATGAATTTTGCCTGTTTCGTTGGACCTTCTACAAGCTGGCTGCTAAAAAATGTCACATCACACGTGTGACCTGCACTGTATTTCGACTCAGCAGGGCTAGGTTAGACTATGATTTCCGAGGGCCTTTTTTAATGCTTCAATGTGCAGACTCCGAGGCTTGCATCTTTCTTCTTCCTGTGCAGTGTCTTTAAGCCCCAAGCCCCCTTTGACTTCCTTGCCCTATGGTTGACTCTCTAGGGGGGCTTTTATCCTGTCTCCTGCCTGCCTTCTGACTCCATCACAGGAAAGAGACTCACCTGCTCCAGCTTCACCCGCTGCCCTGGACAAGTTGTTTCACCTTTCTGAGTCTCAAGTGCCTCAACTTTCAAATGGAGGTGAATTTTGCCCTCCTCACAGGGTTGTTCTGATAAAGGATGTTGGTAAAGCCCCACGCTAGCAGGAGCTCCACACACACCCACCCCCTACTCAACATTCTGTAGCCGATGTTTGTCACCCTCCCAACCGATTCCAGTTGCGGTTGTCATCGTCCCTGCCGTGGATGGTGTCCGTTTCATTTCTCTAGCAAATTTGTTGGTGATGGGATGCCGCAGAGTCAAATGAGCCACCCACCCCCCGCTGATCTGCTGGTCCCCAGTTGCGGGTGGTGGTGATGCTGCCCCGCCCTGTGCCCTGGAGGCCAGGATGTGCGTTGGAGTCTAGATTTGACTTTGCATCTGGTGCAGGGAACTCAGAGGCTTCTGAGCAAATGGATCAAGTACGTACCTGGAATCCTCTCTCCGCTGGCCGTAGATCCCACACTGGTCCATCTCTTTGGGCTTCAGGGGCCTCAGATCTAGAAGCTCTGGGTTTGAAGAGTTAAAATGGTCATTAGGGTGCCAGTGGGGCAGTTCTGGTGAGCAGTGGTGATAAGGGGGCAGGTATAGGACAGAAGGTCTGTGCTGTCTGAAACAGAGCACTCATGTGCCACAAAAGCCACGGGCTCCAGGGCGAGACCACTGACCTCCCAGGCCCTGTTCCCCAATGTACTCAGAGGAAACCCAAGTCCTGCCTTATTAATAAATGTACGCGCAGCCCTTGGCATGGTACAGCAGTGTGTATCCGCTGGGTTAATCATCTGTGGCAATTGCTGTTTTTGTTTTCACAGGGTTATAAAAGTCAGACAGTCACATTCTGGGGCCACCACCCTAACACAACTATCGCCGTTAGTTTTGTGTGGTCCCTTCTGGTCTTTTTCATATGAGTTTGTGTTTTTCACACTTGTATCCCTTACCCGTTTGAGTGCTGCTTTCTCCTTTTCCCTGTCTCATCTGATCCAGCGCCTTCTTCTGTGCTGTTGGTGGCCTCCCTGGCACCCCGAGCTGGTGCCCCTAACCCCTCTGCCCTCAGCGCCATGTCTCAGCTCTTGTCCTTTCATTGTCTCTCTGCCGTGACTTGTCTGCTCCTCCATCAGGCACGAGCCCTTTGCAGGAGGGTCTGGTCTGAGCCACCTCCAGGGGCTGGTCCCGCAGAGCCCATAGAATGGACACACCACGTCCCACTGAGCACCCGGGCCGGACTTTTCTTAACCAACTCCCTCCTGGGAGGTGTGAGGTTGCTCTCCAAGCAGAGTTGCCTTCTTGAGCATCTGACTCTGTACAGCCGTCTCCACTTTGGGGTGATGTTTTCTCAGGATAGGGTCCCTGAATAATGATGACCAGGTCAAACATCGTGTGGCTCTTGATCGACATTCACGGTGAATTTTAATCTTGGGACCGCGTCTACCCTTCTTTTGGGGAGTGGGGTTCTGGATCCCCCAGACTTCCTTCACTCGGCACTTATGCAGAGAAATGAACTGTTAAGCCGGCTCTGACGGGAGAGGGTCAAGTGAAGAATACAGATGAAGCAGAACAGTCCAACCAAAGCTTGAGTGGACCCAGCGGGCACAGGTCACGGGGAGCTGATTGACGGCTGCCCTGGGAGAGCCAGGCATGCAAGCCGAGGAGTCCACCAGGGCAGTCTGAGCGTTCAGAGCCACACGGGGCAGCTCCCTGAGAAAGGGGACTGTACGGGCAGGTGTAGCTGTGGTGAGGAGACAGAAGGAGGGGACACACCAGCAGGTGTCAGGAGTGGGGGGGCGGGGGATGGAGAGCATGGAGCTCAGAGCCCAACGGCCTGGGCTGAATCCTGGCTCTGCCTCTGAGCTTGTTTCCTCATCAATAAAATGGTGCCGCTCTAAGGAGTGAGACCTGGCATCCAGCTGGTAACTCCACCGGTGGAGGAGGTTCCTGTTACTAAAATCAATTCCCCTGTAGCCTCCTGGAGGGAGGGAGTCGGCTTTGTGCCCTGTGGAGCAGAGGTTCTCAAACTTTAGGTCAGTGGATCTCAACTCGGGGTGACTTGACCCCCAGGGGACGTTTGGCAACGTCTGGGGACATTTCTGGTCACAGTTGCAAGGATGCTCTTGGCACCTAGTGGGTGGAGTTCAGGGTTGCTGCTGAATGTCCCACAGTGCACAGGGCAGCACTCACCACAGAGAACGATGCAGCTCAGAGCATCCACACGGCTGGGACTGAGGAGCCCTGCCTTTGACGCCTGGGCATCATCTGGAGGCCTTGTTGAACCACCGCTGGGCTCCACCCCCGGGAGGTCTGGGGTGGGGCTGAGCATTTGCATATCCAGCAGGTCCCCAGGTGCTGCTGGTCCCTTGAGATGGATCCGTGAGCCAAGCGCACTGCCACCACCTAGACTCCTAGCTGACGCTCTTTTGGGAGCTCATCGTGTGCCAGACACGGCATGAAGGGATCACCTGCATTTCACGGCCATCCCCTAAGAGAGCTGCTTTTATCAGCTCCCCTATTTTCCAGATGAAGAAACTGAGGCTTAAAGAATAGGATCCCCACTTAGTACCTGGACACATCACCCCCTGATAGGGGGCTGCGCTCTCCTCTGCAAGGGCCCGCTCTCAGCCCAGCGGCAGCCTTCTTGGCCCTGCAGCTGCCAAGAGGTGAGATCGCCCGCCCCTTTGTCTGTTCCCGGAGTTCTGCTTATCAGCCTCACAGAGGGAGGAAGGGGAGGATCCCTGGGCTTTGGTCCCAGGCTCCAGAGGAGAAGGGGGGGGGGGCCAGGAGGGCACAGGAGAAGCCTGCCGGGGAGCCAGCTCTGGAGACCTCTGGTCTCCCGTCCAGGCGGCTGGGCAGGACCTCAGGGCTCAGACGGGGGCGTTGCTTGGCCTGCCCCCTGCCCAGGTGCTCCCGGGGGCTCCCTCTGCCTGGGGCCCCTTCACCCCCCTTTGTGTGGTGGGCTTTGGTGCTGGCAGCTGAAGCCTGACGGGCCCTCGGAGGACAGGAGATGCTGGTGTGTGCACGGCGGTGCCGGTCTCGGGCAGCAGCACCCCTCAAGCCAGGGTTTCAATCTTGCCGCCTCCTGTGACTTTGCCCAAGCGACTGACTGTGTCGTGGGAAATGAGGGGAAGTTCTCCTACCTCCCACAGGACTGGAGTGCAGATTAATTAATGCCCACCATCTCTGTAACCCAGACCCGATGCCCAGCAGCCCCTCCAGAATCAGCAGCCGCTGGTTCTAAGCTGGTGGGAGGCCCTGGGACCCAGACCAGCCTCCTGGCCTCAGTCTCCTCACCTGAGATGGAGGTTTGAAATGGCTGGCCTCCTCACAGAGCGGTGGGAAGGTCTGATGAAGCCTGGCTGAGAAATGCCCCTCCCTCTATACCCCACCTGTCTACCTTTGCCACTCACCATCTCCAGGCAGCCTTCCTTGATTTCCACCCCCACCCTGCTTCCAGTGCCCCCGTGCTTAGCCCTCTGTCCTCGAGTGGGTGTTGACAGCCCTCCCCTCCACGTTGTGAGTCCTTATGGGGCCGGGGCTCTGCTGTGGCCCTCCTGCGTCCCCAGTCCCTGGTGCAGAATGAGTGCTCGAAAAACATTGCAATGAATGCATGGAATGGTAGGATGAGGGACCTGGTGCCTGGGGACCTGGTGCTTCTTGCCTTCTTGCTCCTAGTTTCACAGCATCTCCCCTTCTGATGTGGATCCCAGTTGGAGCCGGGCACTGAGGAACCCAGAAGGTTCTCTATGGGCTCTGGGTTTCCCCAGCGGCTCCCTCCTGACTTGGATGAGCCTCCCTGGGTTGGGAGAGGGACTGGGGGAGCCACAGGGTAGATCCTGGGCAGCCTCGTTGCCGTACCCCGACCTGTTGGCTCACCAAACCGTTAGCGCTCCGAGGACAGTATTTTGTCTTGTTCATTCACTGATGCTTCCCGAATGTTTGGAACAGTGTCTAGTACACAGAGGACACTTGAAAAACATTTGCATGAATGAATGAATGAATCCTGGCAAGTGCTGGAAGTGGCTTTCTGTGGCACATAGAAATACCTGGAACCTGATGGTAACATACATAGTAGCTTTTTTCTTCTTTTTTTTAAAAGTTTTAATTAATTTATTTATTTAAATTATTTTGGCTTCATTGGGTCTTCGTTGCTGCACGCAGGCTTTCTCTAGTTGAGGCGAGCGGGGGCTACTCTTTGTTGCGGTGTGCGGGCTTCTCGCTGCGGTGGCTTCTCTTGTTGCAGAGCATGGGCTCTAGGCGCACGGGCTTCAGTAGTTGTGGCTCGCGGGCTTAGCTGCTCCGTGGCATGTGGGATCTTCCCGGACCAGGGCTCGAACCCGTGTTCCCTGCATTGGCAGGCGGATTCTTAACCACTGCGCCACCAGGGAAGCCCCATAGGAGCTTTTAAAATACGTTTCCTTCCAAAGATACCTTGGAGTCAGGAAATACCGTGTGGAATCCCATACTGGCCACTCTGGCTGTGTGACCTGAGCAGGTTATGGCTCATGTCTGAGCTCTCTTTGCTATGCCGTAAAGTGAGGATGAAATACCCAAATCCCCAGGGCGTTAGGTCGGATATGCTTGTTGTTGTGCAGCCATCTCATTTTATGTTTGCTTCTGCCAACTTGGCTGCCCCTTCTTTGTGGGTATAGATGTGCCTTTGTGAGCAAGAGTGTATGGTCCCCTGTTATGGGTCCTCCTGGGTTACCCTGGGGCCAGTGTCAGCCCGAGATTTCCGTAGCCTGGGTGGAGAGCCTCTTCCTCCCTCCTACAGATTGTGTGTTTGGGGGACGTGACGCTGACAAGTGGGGGAATCGCATTCGTGTCACCAAGGTCACCATCTCTTTGCACGACTGACCCCTTCCTCCCCCCGGGGTCCCCGGGCTGGTGACTCTGTGGTCCCTTGAACAGTCTCTGTCTTCTTGTTCCAGTTTGTCTCCAGTGGGGGCAGACGGGACAAGAGAAGGTTGTGGTGGCCAAAAGGGGAGCCTTTCTCAGGCAGTGGGGGGTGACCTGGGACAGGCCGAGCTGAGTCCAGCAGCTCACCCTCAGGGAGATCTTTCCGTCCATAACAAGAGAGAACACAGGCTCCCCGTTGTGCTTTGTGGTTAACTGGGACAAGACTTGTTGGGCGTTGCGGGGGTTGGGGGGAGTGGGAGAGGAGGAGGGCTGCAGGCAGGAACTGGTGGGGAATTGGGTGAGGTGGGGTGGCCAGGTGGGCTGGGTCTGGGTGGTGACTGACCTTTCAGTTGGAAGGAGTGTCTAGAATGCTGTGCCTTGACAATGGTTCTCTCTCTGCAAGTGCTGGCCAGGCCTTGGAGCAGCTGAAATGTTCCTACCCTGTCGGTGGGAATGCAAAATGGCACAGCCGCCTCGGCAAAGTTTGGTAGTTTCTTATCCAGTGAAATATGCACTGCGATTCGACCCGGCAGTTCCCCTCCTTGGTATTTCCCAAGAGTAATGGAAACCTGTCCACACGCACAGCTATATGGGGATATATGTAGCCGCTTTATGTCGTGTGCATGGACACGATGCGCATGCCCTTTAGTCGGTGAATGGATGCAGGCGATGGTACCTCTAGACAGTGGAATGCTGCTCAGCCATGAGAACGAAAGAGCTCCTGGTATACGTAACACGCCTGGATCTCCAAAACACGCTAAGTGAAGGAAAAAAGATTCTAATGGCTCTACATATGATTCCATTTAAATGACATTCTGGAAACGGCAAAGGAATCAGAATTTTAAAATGGCCTTGTGGTTATCAGGGGCCAAGAATTGGGGGAAGAGGTTTGGCTACCATGGGGCATGGAGGGACTTTTGGGGGGTGATAGAATATTCTGTATCTTGAATTAGGTGCTTCCATGATTTTATTCGTCGAAACTCACAATGTTGTACGTGAGAAAGAGTGAATTTTACTATATGTAAATTATACTTCAATAAATCTGACTTTCAAAAGAGACAAAGAGTGAGAGGGATGCCACAGACAAGCTGAGAATCTCTGTATCACAGTTGTTTTCATAATGCTGGTGTGTCCATTTATACAGGACGTCACACAAGTGGCCTTTTTTGGTCCTGTGACTGCTGATGTAAGTAAGCACTTTCTAGACTGATCTTTGAAGTCTCTTCCTCATAAAAACCAGAGGACCCCACTGAACTCTGGGCATAGATTTACCTTGTAAGTGAGACTTTACAGACTTCTTTCAAGCCTAGTAAAGTGAGACCCGCAGGGAGGGCCACAGGTAGGAGTCTGACAGCCACCTTTCCACTCCAGGCCCCACAGGCGCCAAGCCCAGAGCTCTCCCTGGGAGCACACTAGCTGGCCTGCTTTCTTTGCCTCCGAGAGAGACCTGGGGGTGACGCTGGATCTGTCTCAATTAGGTTTGGCCGCGAGTTACTGAAAGACCCAAATAACAGTGTTCTGAGCAGATACGCGTTTCTGTGTGGGCAGCCCAAAGCTGGTAGGCAACTGTCCACCACAAAAATCTGAGGGACCCAGGCTCCTTCTAGCTCATCGCACTGTCATCTTCCAGTGTAGCTCTGACTTCACATTCAAGATGGCTGCTAGAGCTCCAGCCATTGCATTAGTGTTTCAGGCAGCAGGATGGAAGAAGGGACAATAAAGAAAGGTCAAGGGGTGAACTCTAGCTCTCTGTTAGTGAAAGTTTCAAGAAACGATCCCTTGGCGTTTCTGCTTTCATCTCATTGGCCAGCATGTGGTCACATGGTTGTAATTAACTGCAAGGGAGGCTGGGAAATAGAGTCCATGGTGCCCACCTAAGCACAGGGGGTGTATTTTTATGGAAAAAAGAGGGAAGGGATATTTGAGGTGAGGGGCAACCAATAGTCTTTACTACAACTCTCAGTTTTGCCGTGTCTTTGCTGTGGGGCCTTGGACCAATCTCTAACCTCTTGAGGTCTTAACTTTTCTCATCTGTAAAATAAGCACAATAACTCCTTCCTCACTTGTTCGTTTTGGAAATGAAACAAGATAATGTATATAAAATCCCTGGGGCACAGTTTCCCCATGGTAACCATTTTTATTACTCCCACTGTGTTTTCTGTAAATGGTCTCTGGTTATTAATATCTGGGCTAAGCGGGCACAGGGGAGAACACCGTAAAGAGGGGACACACTTTGCAGATACCCAGGATCCAGTTATCTGACCAGATTTACTGAGCAGTTAACTCTGATAGGCCCTGGAGACCAGGCTACTATTTACTAGTATCAGCGCTAACTTACTCTGTGGCAGGCACTGTGTGCATGCAACAATGTTCTTGCCATCCCTGTTGGGCGGAGGGGGAGCCTGAAGCACTGAGAGGCTTAGGGATTTGTCTGAAGTCACATGGCCAGTGAGAGGCGGGGAGATTTGAGCCCGGGCAGTGTGGAGCAGGGTCCGGGTTCTCTTGGTGTGTCGTGGGTACCCATGGCTTTGTGCAGGGACAGACTGTGCATCAGGGCAGGACGGCGGGGCAGGGGGGCAGGCGCATTACACGGGGCCATGGGAACCCCAAGATCAATGCCCCACTGAAAGGAAAGTAGCCGGGTAGAGAGATGGTGTAGGCGGAGGGTGGAGGGCACGTCAGGCAGGGGGAGAAGGTGGCGATGATGAAGCGAGTGGGGTGCGCCATCGGCAGTGGACTAGAACAGGTCATGGCGATTTACTCCATTTCCAGTTGAAATGCTGGTCTTCGGAATAATTACTGCATGTGGGGGGGCGTGTCATCGACAATGCGGGTACCCAGTGATGTGAATCCCAGCCCCGCCGCTTGCCGGCTGTGTGACCCCTCTGAGCTTCTGATTTGTTTCCCG
>RJWK010028725.1:0-25654 GCA_004363435.1 Platanista minor | reverse complement strand
ACCCAAAGTGATCCCTTCAAAAAATAGTTGCCATATGAGCCAGCAATCGCATTCCTGGGCATATATCTGGAGAACACTCTAATTCGAAAAGATTCATGTACCCCAATGTTCATAGCAGCACTATTTACAATAGCCAAGACATGGAAACAACCTAAATGTCCATCAACAGATGAATGGATAAGGAAGATGTGAAAAAAAAAAAAAAAAATATATATATATATATATATATATATATATGATGGAATATTACTCAGCCATAAAAAAGAATGAAATTATGCGATTTGCAGCAACACGGATGGACCTAAAGATAATCGTACTGAGTGAAGTAAGTCAGAAAAAGAAAGACAAACATCATATGATATCATTTATATGTGGAATCTAAAAAACATGATACAAATGAACTTATTTACAAAACAGTAATAGACTCAGACACAGAACACAAATTTATGGTTACCAAAAGGGAAGGTACGGGGGATAAGTTAGGAGTTTGGGCTTAACATATACACACTTCTGTATATAAAATAAGCAACGAGGACCTACTATATAGTACAGGGAACTATACTCAATATCTTGTAACAACCTATAAAGGGAAATAATCTGAAAAATATATATATAAGTGTGTAACTGAATCACTTTGCTGTACACTTAAAACTAATACAACACTGTAAATTAATTATACTTCAATATTTTTTAATGAAATAAAAAAATACAAGCCAGATCATGTTACTCCTCTGCTACTAATCTACCAAGGGCTCCTGTTGTACTCAGATTGAAAGCCCAGGTACTTATAATATCCTTCCATGGCCCAACAAGGGTTAGCCCCCATCACCTCTCTAACCTCATCTCTTGGATGCAGAACTCAAGGATACAGAGGTCTGACTGTACTACACTATTTTATATAAGGGACTTGAACATCTTTGGATATGGTCCCGGAACCTGGACTACTATACTCTCTCTTTTCCACTCAGCTTCAATCACACTAGCTCCCTCTGTTCTCGAACACGCCAAACACACTTCCAGTGCCTGCAGTGCTCCTCCTTCAGATATGTCCATATCTAACTCACTTGCCACCTTCAAATCTTTGCTCAGATATCACCTCCTCAGTGAAGCCCATCCTGACCACCTTATTTAAAATTGCACTTTGCATTTGCATCCTGCCCAGGACTCCTAATCGCTCATACCCTTCCTATATCTCTTATCACCTTCCATCATTCTATAGAATTAACTTATTTATTATGCGTTTGTCAGTGTTGCTCCATGATGGCAGAGATTTATGTCTATTTTCTTCATTAATGCCTGGCATACAAAAGACTAGATAACTGTTTGTTAAATGGATATTCATTATTTACAGGAAAGGTCATCAGGGTCTTTGATAATTCTTAAATCAAAGTTTAACAAATCATGGTGATTTTCAGAAACTCCACAAATGTTTTGTTTGAATTTCCCTTTTAGAATATGCTTCTGCCATTTTGGAAAGTGGTACAGAAAATACACACTCAAATATGTTATTGACCGAATTTTGTGTTAATCAAAACAGCCTCCTCATAACTGTCACGAACTGAAGCATGACAGCTTCCATTTTTCTTCAGTGTTTTCCTATGTTTCCCCTACACACTTTCTGTCCTAAAGCTCCTCAGCTCAGGCGAGCCTCTGCTTTCTCCAGCTAGGCTCCCATCGACCTGCTCTAGCACCTGCTATGCACTGAGCTTGGGTCCCCAGAGGCAACTGCTAAAGTTGTTCTCTATGGAAACCAGGAACCAGACGCAGCATCTGGAAACCAGGAGAAGGCAACTGGAATTCCCAGAATGATGACAAAGGGAAGGACCAGAAGTACCTAGCAGGAACGCAAACAGGAAAAAAAGAAAAAAAATGGAGCTCATTAACTGACAGATTTGACCAGGTGGAAAATCGTATTGAGAAGCATTTTACAAAACTGTCACAGAGCGTGGGAGGACCCAGTGTTAAGTTGAAGAAAAGTAGACTAAAGAAAAAAAAAAAAAGAAACAATTATTAACTACAGAAAAAAATGAAGATGCTGTACTTGAAATAAACATCATAAAAATGGGGACTTCTCTGGTGGTGCAGTGGTTAAGAATCCCACATTACAGTCGGCTAATCAACAAAAAAAAGGGCCACTAGAGTGTAGTGGGAAAGGAAATTCTTTTCAATAAATGATACTGACTCAAATTAAATTAAAACCCTTTAAAAGAATCCCATAGTATCGACAGGACAAATAGAGAATGTAAGAGAGACAAAGATACAGTGTTTAGTGTCTGGGGACCTGCTAGGGACAAGGGCTGTCAGCAGTTGCAGACAAGGTGTGGGTTTTGACTCTAAGAAAGGGACTCATTGCATCTGCTTTCTTTTTAAGCCCATCTTTGATTTTTGCAGAAAAAGGACCTGCAGGTGTGTAAAACATTTTCCGTTAAGGAGGGCTCTGGAGGCATTTAGGTGGAAATATTTTGCTGAATTTTGACACATCTCTTGGTAAATTTTGGCAGTTCTAAGACTTACTATGCTCTCTTCCTAAAGCATTCCTGGGTCCTGGTGATACTAGAAGAAATACCTTTTATTCAACTTATTTTTTACAATGGTCCTTTAAAGGGTAAATATGTTCCAAATCAGAAATGTTAACTTCTGTGTATAGCAGGAGTCTTCTTACTTTGTGTCTTTCTGAAAGTAACACTATCATTTGCTCGATTTAGCTTAACTAATTTTTCTATTATTTAAACCATTTACTGAAACAGTATGAAATATTCCTTCATTCCAAGTTTAAGGCCCAAGAAAGAATGGTTTCTGCTCTCCTCACCCCATATCTAGGGGATTCCCAATCAAATTGAACAGTATTTTGAGAATTTATCCAAGGAAACGTAGACCTCAAAAAGATTTCAGTCTAAATGATTCTGACTTTTCTCTACCCAAACTCATAAAATTAACTTGGAAACCCTCTTGAACCTCTGCATTATTTCAAATTCTAGTACCAAATACAGTGCCATGCTCCCTGCATACATTCAATAAGTGTTAATTGAATTATTTAAATTTAATTCAAAGTCTTTGAGGGAACTAAATTTACCACGTTTTTGTAGCTTTTTGCTTTACACCAAGGAGTCTTTTCCCTAGATGGAGTGTAAATTAACTTCAGAACTTAATGTTTAAGTGAAGGCAAAGCAACTCAATACACAGCTTGACAAAGCTGAAAACACATCTCCCTGTGATGATCAAACTGCTGTGGTACCTTTGCAGTAATTCTCCTCAGCAGAAAATCAAATGGATAAGAGTCTACGCGTTTAGTATATTCTCCTTATCACAATAATAGCTCTGTTAAAACGGGTTCCAAAGGGAAAGGCTATTAAGCATTTCATCAATTCACAGAAACACCTTAGGGAGAGACTATTCATGGAGGCTTGTGCCACAGAGTGCATTTATAAAACCCAGTAACTGCTCAAATCATCTTTGACTAAACCTGAAATAGTGATGGCAGACTCTCAGCCCTTTTCACAATGGCACCTAGCTTGTTTCCTCTACTTTTGTCTTCACTTGATTTTTGCCTCTCCCGTTTCGGAGCACAGGCTCCGGACGCGCAGGCTCAGCAGCCACGGCTCACGGGCCCAGCCGCTCCGCGGCACGTGGGATCTTCCCGGACCGGGGCACGAACCGGCGTCCCCTGCGTCGGCAGGCGGACTCTCAACCACTGCGCCACCAGGGAAGCCCTGATTTTATTTTTGATGAGCAGCTCATTCTCCGGAACTAATCATCTTCCCGTGAAACAGAAGACAAACTGAATGGGAGAATTAAGTTCCACCCATCCAGAGCGCTGCTGAGTAAGACATGGCCTCCGTCGTTCTTCTGAGTTCTTGTTCTGACTCCTCAAGTCTCCTCCAGGTGTCAGGGGAAGGAGAAGGGAGGGAAAGTGTTCTTGCACGGAAGGAGAGGCCCTCAGAGGATGTCAATACGGCCCAAATGGGGCTAGAAAGAATTCCCACCCGCTGCTTTTCTGGTTCGTTATGAAAGGTCAAATATAGAAGAAAGGTACCTCTTCACCCTCAGGAGCACATTGCCCAAAGAAAATAACATGTTCTCAGTTTAATCTTAGGCAACGCAGATGAGGGCAGTCTGCCTTGGAAGAGGACAAGAAAGGAATCTTAGTTAGATACTCCCACCATTTTTACAAGAGTTCCTATCAGTATAATTCAGACTCACCGCTTCCTGTAGGGAAAAATGTCAAATATATTTTTATGTAATTGAGATGTGTCCAAAACTGTGGGCGGCCTGTCGTCTCAACTCGAGCCCACTTAAAGCCAGACTCAAAAACAAATCCAACTCTACGAACCATTGGTGAGTGTTTTAGATTTACTGAAAATTGGGTGAGGCGTCTCGGGAACGGCTACATGGTATACTATATGTAAAAATGACTTCTAAATCCCTAGGGAGTATCTCTGTAGTATCCTCCTGCGGTAGCCAGCCTCCCAGATGGCCCCCAAGGATCTGTATTTCCCGGCACCTATGCCCTTGTGTATTCCCCTCCCACACTGAGTCAGAGCTGGCTCTGAGTGATCAGGAGTGAAAGTGATGGTGTGGTGCTTCTGAGGCTAAATCATAAAAGCCATTAGAGCTCCAACGTGGCCTCTAGTATTGCTCGTCCTGGGAAAAGCCAGCTACTACATTATGCAAACACTCAAGTAGCTCCATGGAGGGACCCACGTGGAGAACTGAGGGCTCCAACCAAGAGGCAGCACTGATTTACTGACTATGCTAGCTGGTCCTCCAGCCCAGACAAGTTTCCAGGTGACTGTACCCCCAGCCAGCATATAACTGCAACTGACAACTGCCCAACCAAACCTGACTGTCAGAATCTGCAAGCATAATAAATGATTATTTTGTCACTAAATTTGGGGTGATTTATACGCAACATTAGATAATTAGGACACTCCTATCTCCAGCTTTCCTCTCTGGCTGCCACCGCCTTTTTCCTTGTCACCTTTTCCCCACATGATTTCTGTCCACATCTTTCTGCATCCTGAACCCTCAGAAGCAATGCCACGTCTCCTCCCTACCCCATCCCTCCATCTCTGCCTTCTTTATGCAGAACCCTGCTCTCTCATTCCTCTCGGTAAATACAGATATCCCTTCTCTTAAAAATAGTACCTTGGGCTTCCCCTGGTGGCGCGGTGGTTGAGAGTCCGCCTGCCGATGCAGGAGACGCGGGTTCGTGCCCCGGTCCGGGAAGATCCCACATGCCGCGGAGCGGCTGGGCCCGTGAGCCATGGCCGCTGAGCCTGTGCTCCGCAACGGGAGAGGCCACAACAGTGAGACGCCCGCGTACCGCAATAAATAAATAAATAAATTTAAAAATAGTACCTTTTCTCTTTAATAATATCAAATGATCTCCCCAGCAATTTATTTTCCTTTTACAGAGGTGCTAAATCTTACTTTCTTAAATTAAGACTCAGAAATGATGTCACTAGCACTTTCAGGTCCCAAATTTACTAAGGTGAAGTAAGGACTGCTCCTTACAGCCATCTCATTAAATCAAATTAAAAGTAAGCAAGTGAGCCATCTCATTAAAACTAAAAGGTAAGCAAACATGACAGGTTTTTTTTCTTATTTTTCTTTGTGCATCCTCATTACGCAGCGTTAATCTCAACTGGGAAATGTGATTTCAGTTACCCTTATTCGTTTCAGCATTTTGTAACTTATTGTGCAATATTTGCCAAGACTTAAGAAAAATTATTTTGTCCTAATAATAGATCTCTAACCACAGTGGTTGAAACTATTGGTTGTAACTTTTCTGGGTATTGCGGGATTTCTGAAAAATAAATAAATCTTCATTTTTTTGCTCCATGGCTGTATGCTGTATTCAAGTGCCATCTCCCTTGAAAAATACTTGTAGAGAGAAGAGGATGAATTTAAATTGTCCATAAACAATTCATTTTCACTCTCGTGTTAAATTTTTAAGCTACTAGTGCCTAGATTTACTTCCATTATAAAAAATACCTACTACTAGAAATGGAGAGAACTTTCAGCTTCTTTTTCCTCCCACCTTCTCTTGAAACCTTCCCAACCTATGGTCTTCTGTGACAGCCTCCAAGTTCCCACAGCAAGTATCCCCCAACACCCTTACCCCCGCCTCATTCAGGATCCCTGTCACTTGACTTCACCATTGTTTGATGCTCTTATTTGTTTCACTCTATTCCAGAGAAAGAAAAATTGACTGCCTTAGTTTATAATGTATATGAAAATGTTAAAACCAGAAAGTTTGTCATTTTTTCTAAGTCTCTTTTATTCAGGAAAAAAAAAGAAAAATATGTTCCTTATTTTACAGGAAATGACAGTTTTCTGTGTGTTAAATGACAACATATAATTAAAATCAAATAACGATTCCATGGGCTTATATTATACCTGCATAAATAAACTCAAAGACACATTTTAGAATTGTTCCAATTCACTCTCCATGCTCTCACTGATTTCCATAATTTCACCCAAATTCCACATCTGTGTAGGTGAAAATGGGAATTATTACCCAAGTATTTCAGAGACAGAAAAATGGTCCTCATGGAAGTTTCTTTCCTAATCACTGTGGTCACTCCCTTTCTCTTTCATACAAAACCCATCTAGTTTGTGTGTATTAGTCAGGGCTCTCCAGAGAAACAGAACCAGTAAGATGTATATAGACATACAGAAGGAGACTTATTATGAGGGGCTGGTTCATGCAGTCATGGAGGCTGAGAAGTCCTATGATCTGCCATCTGTAAACTGGAGGCTCAGGGAAGCAAGTGGTCCCTTTCTGAAGCCCAAGGCTGGAGGACCAGGTGAGCCAATGGTGTAAGACCTAGTCGAGTACAAAGGAGTGCAACCTAGTTGAGAACCAGGACCGCTGACGTCTGGAAGCAGGGGAAGAAAGGTGTCCCAGCTTAGGCAGACAGCTCGAGCCTTCCCTTCCTATGCCCTTTTATTCTCCTCAGGCCCTCCATAGGTTGGATGATGCCCATGAGCATCGGAGGGAGGGCGATCTGCTTTACTCTGTCTACTAATTTAAATGCTAATCTCTTCTAGAAACACCCCCACAGACACACCCAGAAATAATGTTTTACCAACTATCAGGTTATCCCCTTAGCCCAGTCAAATTGACAGATGAAAAGAAACCATCATGATGTGTTTTATCAGGAAACATGAACATTCAGATGCCAGTAATGGTAAATTCAAAAGTAGCAATCACCCTGGTGTTAATCCCAAGATTGTTTAAAAAAAGAAAACCATGCCATGTTAGCAGGTATGTGCAAGGAGAGAAAAGTGAAGAGGGAGGAAGAATATAAATCAAAGCAATCACATGAAGAGCAAAATTCTTTAAAATTTTTTATCAGTCAAGGGTCCAGAACTGTCCTGTCCTGCTGTCCAGTAGAACTTTCTATGATGATGTGGAGTATTAAGTATTTGAAATGTGGTTAGTCCAACTGAGGAACTGAATTATTTAATTTTAATCCATTTAAACTTAAATGTAAATAGCCCTGTGGATATGGAGCTGCTATATTGGTCAATACAGGTTTAAAAGCTAAAAGGGACCTTGTTTTCCTTAGCGTCTACAGGGGTCTGGCCCAGAGTAGTTCTAGAGACACCAAATGGTGAAGAGAGAGCAAAAGATGAAACATTTAAAAACATGCTGTAAAGCAATCATACTCGAATTAAAAAAAAAAAAAAAATACTACCAAAAAACAGATGTATTCTGGTCCTGTTTGCTCCATGAGCTTGAGCGGGTTATCTGGCCCATTGTTTCCTATCTGTGAGTGGGGAGGGTAACTGTCTGGCCCCTTTCATCGATTTCCTATAATTCTCCAAATGAGATCACCAACAAGAAAACCCAACATTGTAGTTCAGTCATTCAGGGATAATATGCTATTGTTTTTTGACTGAGGGTGAGTCCAAAATGGAAAGCAGGAAGAAAAAGTTTGACTTTACTTAAAAGTAGCTCTCTTAAATCAGGAAGCAAACCATGAGAAGATCTCCAGGCTGGTAGTATACTAAGGAAGTGCTCCCAGGAGAAACCAGGAAGAGACCAGGGAGCAGGACAGGAAAGGGGAGAAAGACAAAGTCCATGCCTTAGCCTGACCCCCCAGGACAGCTCTCAAGGGTAAATTAAAGCTCAGAGTTTGTCTCAGCTGGAGGCAAGGAAGCTGGACTTTCACAGCCCCCAGTCACAACCTAGGGGCTGCCCCAGAGGATGTAAACTTCAGAGTACTTTCAGCTGTGTGTATGTCTGTGTTTGTCTGTTCTCTTGCACACGTACATAAGCATGGATGCTGCAGGCAGTTTGGAGCAGTTCCAGCGGCCAACATAGAGGCAAGAGAGTCATCACAGGGACTGGCCAGGGGAAGGGCACAAAGACATGGTAAAGGGATCCCAGGGATCTGCAGGGTCTGGAGCCCTGGACAGAAAGGGATCCATTAACTAGCAAAGAATGGACAAGGCAGACTTGACAGAGAAATCCTAGAAATGAAGAAAATGTCTGCATAAAACTGCTGACAGTATGAATAGAAAGAGCATTTACCTATAGCAGTTAGTCAGAGGTGTGCTCTAGATAAATGTTCTAGGGCTTTTAAGTTTTCCATCTTTTTGGTTAAACTTTCCATATTCCAGAAAAGAAATAAAATGTTTTTGGTTTTAAAGAAGAGTCACTTTGTTTTTCTAGCTCGTAAAACAAAGATACCAGGCTTCCCTGATGGCACAGTGCTTAAGAATCCACCTGCCAATGCAGGGGACATGGGTTTGAGCCCTGGTCCGGGAAGATCCCATATGCCACGGAGCAACTAAGCCAGTGGGCCACAACTACTGAGCCTGTGCTCTAGAGCCCACACGCCACAACTACTGAAGCCCACGCGCCTAGAGCCCGTGCTCCGCAACGAGAAGCCACCGCAATGAGAAGCCCGCGCACTGCAACGAAGAGTAGCCCCTGCTCACCGCAACTAGAGAGGGAGCCCGTGTGCAGCAACGAAAACCCAACGCAGTCAAAAAATAAATAAATTTTTTTTAAAAAACTTTAAAAAAACCCCAATAATATCTTATCAATTTAGGAAAGAATATGAAGTTAAACATTAGATTTACTACAGACAAGTCAAACTTGAATGGCCTATCTACTAAGCACGTTTTGTTTCTGGCCTCTAACTTTCACCTTCAACCTAAAGCAGCTATACTTCCACAGCTTTGTGTTTTCATTGTTTTTTTTTTTTTCTTAATTAAAAGGATTGTTTCCAGGAAATAATGGAAACTGCTCTGATCTGTTCTCTTGGCCCAATGCTAATTTTTTCTTACCTCTTATTTTGATACAGTAGTGCCCCATTCCTGAGTTTACTTTCCCCTCCAACAGCTTAGATGAGAATTTAATATTATATTTTCTTTGATACTCTGGTCCATTCCTTTAAGAACTATAGGTTGTAAAGAGGTCATGTTTATATTCATACATATTCTTCACAGATTTATACTTTAAAACTACAAACAAAACTGGGAGCAATCACAATTTTACAACAGCTGGTCATGGAGCCTAACAATTTTTCAGTTACTTTTAAGATGGAGATAAAAATGAAATACACATATTAATTTAAATGATATCAGCAATGCTTAAAGTTTTTCACTGCTTGAAAAGCAGACTTTAATATCTGATATGTACAATATACTTAATTCCAAGGAATATTTGACCTGAAGTATATCCTAAATATGAAGTTTATCCAATTTAAGGATTGTACCCCTTCATATTTTAAAAACATTTCCCCAGCAAATTAAGTGAAATTTTAGTATATAATTTCTATTTTTCTATTTTCTATATAATTTCTATTTTTCTGATTCTATTTTTCATAAAATATTCACTCCAAGGGAGGAAAAAAAATAAGCTCCGGATTTTTTTTTTTTTTTGCGGTACACGGGCCTCTCACCGCTGTGGCCTCTCCCGTTGCGAAGCACAGGCTCCGGACGCGCAGGCTCAGTGGCCATGGCTCACGGGCCCAGCTGCCCCGCGGCATGTGGGATTTTCCCGGACCGGGGCCCGAACCTGTGTCCCCTGCATCGGCAGGCACACTCTCAACCACTGCGTCACCAGGGAAGCCCTGTTTTTTTTTTTTTTTTTTTAATCTCACACTTGAGCTAACTCTTTACAAAGAAAATATCAGCATTGGTAGAGTAATAATAACCAAAATAATAACAAATCGCAAATAACAGGTATTAAAAACATTCATTATTTTACTATAAATATCACAAAGTCAAAGTGTCATGCAGCATCCAAAAACGTACAAATGTGATTATTTATCTGCATTGAGTTTTTAGCAAATTGCCTGTTTTAACCAGCTCCAAATATCCTTAAAACTTTTTAGTTTCCTTTATAATTTTCCTATCCAAATTTTAACCATTATATCCAATATTTTGTTGCTTTGTCCTTTAGCTTTACTATCCCAGGTCCTGACTATACCAATTGCCTTCACAATATCCATATACCTAAGAAAAACCATCTATCAAACTGTGGGATAAATAACAGGAATGGTTAGATACCTATGGGATAGTCCTTTCATTATGGAGTCATAAGGTAATGGATGAAAAGGATAGATTGCAGTAAGTCCTACCTAGAGAAATATAACTATCAGGAAAATCCAACCACAGTCTTTAAAAAGGCACAGCTTCTGAGTGACAGGTTAACCTCCCCTTCACACACATGCACGAATACAAGACTGATCGGTATATGGAAAAATACATGTTCAACCTTAATCAGAATTAAAGAAATGCAGGGCTTCCCTGGTGGCGCAGTGGTTGAGGATCTGCCTGCCAATGCAGAGGACACGGGTTCGAGCCCTGGTCTGGGAAGATCCCACATGCCCGGAGCAACTAGGCCCGTGAGCCACAACTACTGAGCCTGCGCGTCTGGAGCCTGTGCTCCGCAACAAGGGAGGCCGCGACAGTGGGAGGCCCGCGCACCACCATGAAGAGTGGCCCCCACTCGCCGCAACTAGAGAAAGCCCTCGTGCAGAAGTGAAGACCCAACACAGCCAAAAATTAATTAATTAATTAATTAAATTTAAAAAAAAAAGAATTAAAGAAATGCAAATTTTAAAAATTAGACATAATTTCTTTAACCTTCAGATTGGCACAGATCAAAAAGTTTTAAACTGTAAAAGGTAGAAAAAGTGAAGGGAAATAGGCACTCTCATATCCTTCTGTTCAGAGTGTAAATATGGCAGCTTTATATTTTTAGATACAAATATTCCTTTTCCCAGCAGTTCCTCTATTATGAATCTGCCTAACAGATATACTCACAAAATTATGTCATGGTATATTTATGGGCGTATTCATCTTGTTATCTGTATAATACCTAAAAATAAATAAATAGAACCTAGACAAACTACAGATACATACTATATTATGCAGTATACTCTATACATAGTACACATATTACTATCTGAATATAATCTATAGTATATACACATTAAATATATACTATATAAATAGATATACTATCAATAGTATATAAATATAGATATGACTATATATATGTATGGTTAATATATATAGCTGGAATATGTATTATACAATATTTTTAGATAAAGCCTAAAAATGCATCTGGAAGGTGACTTTAGGTAGAGAAACTAAGCCTGATTTTTTTCTTTCTGTTTCATTTAAATATCCAGCATGTATGTATAACTTCTATTTAAAAATGAAAACTCAGAAACAATTCTGGAAGTAGCAATGGAACACTAGGAAGATGTAGGACTCAGTCATTCACTCTCAAATATAAGCCCCATAATTATTAAGGGCTGAGATAGCCAATCTCCTTTGTAATAGAGGCTTCCCCAGTGTTTCCTAGGACATGGAGTTGTCTGGCGATTAACTAATGTCCAATAATGATGTGTAAATTACTAGATTCATCACATGTGCAGCTTCTGCCACCAAACTAATGGTTTGTTTAACAAATGGCTGATGTCTCCATTAGAGGCTCTTCTGCTTCTAAACTGCATTTGTTGCGTTTGGCAAGTGCCCCAGCATGGGTGTTTGCTGACTGGCACTGCTTGATACCTACAACAGCATAGGTGTGCTCTACAGTGGAGGGCAGTATCAAGGGGCTGTTAGAGAAGGCCCCCAGATTCTGAAAGTTCAGGGGGGGTGCTCAACTGCAGACCAAGCCTATGGCTTAACTTTCTTCCCCTTGTTGGTCTGCCTTTCCCATCCATCCATCCATCCAGCAGGTGTTCAATGAGCTTACACTATGTGCAGATAATGTTCTGGGTACTAGAAAAGACTAAAACCAATGAAAACCCTGCCTCCTGGAGCTGACATCCTACTAAAATGGTGTGTAAAATAAGAAATTAAAAAACAGTTAATTTAGACCATGTTTGATGGTGATAAGTATGTGAAGAAAATAAAAGAGGGAAGGGGTTCAATTTTATGGTCAGGAAAGTCCTCCCTGGGAAGGTGACCTCTGAGTGAAGATCTGAAGGAGGTGATGGAGCAAGCCTGAAGATACGTGAGAGGAAGAATGTTCCAGGTGATGCAAACAGCAAAGGGGCGAGCCCTTCCATGAGAGTGTGCCTGGAAAGTTGGGGAACAGCAAGGAAGTGAGGAAGAAGAAAGATGAGGTGAAAATAGATAACTGGCTGGCTGGAGAGGCCCACACTAGGTAAGGCCTTACAAATTATCATAGGACCTTGGGCTTTTCCTCCAGGCCAGATGAAAAGACATTGAAAGGTTTGAGCCATGAAGCAACTTGCAATGATTTACAGTTTTAAAGAATCACTCTCGCCCAGTGGTTCTCCAATGGGGGCAATTCCCCCAACACCACCAGTCAGGGGATGCTTTGCAATGTCTGGGCACATTTTTTTTTTTTCTTTTTTTTTTTTTTTTTGCGGTACGCGGGCCCCTCACTGTTGTGGCCTCTCCCGTTGCGGAGCACAGGCTCTGGACGCGCAGGCTCAGCGGCCATGGCTCACGGGCCCAGCCGCTCCGCGGCATGTGGGATCTTCCCGGACCGGGACACCAACCCGCGTCTCCTGCATCGGCAGGCGGACGCACAACCACTGCGCCACCAGGGAAGCCCCTGGGAACATTTTTGATTGTGTGACTTAGGGCAGGGAAGTGTTACTGGCATCTAGTGAGGAAAGATGCTGCCAAGCATCCTACAACTCCCTGCAACAAAGAATGACGTGGCTCAAAATGTTAAAAAGGTGCCTAGGTTGAGAAGAGCTGTGCTGCACTATGAGCAGAGCATAGGGTGGGCCGGGGAGAAAACAAGAAGCAAAATCAATCAATACGATGCAAACCAGATGAGAGAGTATGGCTTGGACCAGCTGGTAGAGGTGATGAGAAGTGGTTAGTTTCTAAATGATTTCTGAGCATAGATTCCATATTACTTGTAAATGGTTGGATGGAAAGTACAACAGAAAGGCAGGAGTCAGTAGTGAGGGTGAGGTTTCTGGTCCTACTCTGCCTTTTGAACCTTGTCTTCTCTAATCCATGTTTTCTTCACTCACCACATGTCCTGAACCTCCCTGTCCTCCCCATCAATGCTACCATGCTCTGTCCCACCACATCCGGTTCCACACCATGGCTTTTAACTTTCATCCACTGCATTTCACACCTTTCCCATTCCTCAAACACTGTGCTAGACCACGCCTGCTCAGTCCACACCCAGACTGCTACAACATCATTTTTCATTATGTCACTCTGTTGATCCAGAGGACTTTGTTCCCCATATCAACTCCCCCCAAAATGGCACAGGAAAAACTCAGTTAATTTCTAAACTTGCTCTTCCATTCACCTTCCATTCCAAGCATACCAACTTTACCATCTCCTGAACGGACCTCATGTCATGCCCTCCCTCTGGCATTTCCTCTGTCTCTTTACCTCTAAAATCGTTCTGAAAGCCCAACCATGCAAAATCTGGCTCAAACACCACCCATCTTTCTAAAACGGCTTCTGTGTTTAAGCCTGGATGATTCTGTTCACACCTCTCCTAGGAAGCTGGCTAGATGACTATTTGGTGGGCTGCTTTGAAAATTATTGCTCCTCTGATTTGCCTGTGTATGCTAGAATATTCTGCAAGTTTCAGAAAGAAAAAAGAATTATACATTTTTGTACCTTTCCCTGAGATGCTATATAGAGCTGCTGCCCACACAGAGAAATTAATTAAATGCTTTGACTTACTGACTAATGAAAGAAATGCTGATATGTTTATTATATAAGAACATTTTGTATAATACAAACATTTTTAAAGGCACATGGTTGGATAAACGACACAAAATATGCCTACTTAAGGCTCACTTTCTCTTTTAAAACAATAAATTTTCCACCAAAAGAAATAAGAACACAATGCCAAGAGCACTAGAAATGTATTTAGTGAGTGGAATGCTCAAGACAGGAAACAGAGAATACTGGTGAAAAAGGACAGCTCATAATAAATGTATAGGCATTGTATTCATTTTCACTGTAGGTGCTGTTACCTGGCTAAATGGCTAACCAGAAGGACTGCAGGCACAAATCAACAAAGTTGAAATGCCAGCCAGCCTGCTCTAGTCTTTTTCTCGAGTGCCCTCAATGGTTTCTGTGGGCCCAATGGCAGCAGGCATTCAATTTTAGCAGGAAGATAACCTCAGGTCTCACACAGCTGCTCTCCTCAGTAGGTAACACAGCCTCAGATACGTAGAGAATCCTGCTGATAGCCTGGCCTCCTCTCCTCCAGTTATCTTGTCCTTCACTTGCTCTGCCACTCACTCGCAAGGCCATCCCTCAGCATTGCCATCACCAACAAACGCCACTCCACAGCCCCGTGGTAGCCTCTTCGTTGGTCTCTCTTTTCCCCCTTTGGGTCCTATAGAGTGTGCTGTGAACACAGCAGCCAAGGGATAAAACAGATGGTAGATCACTTCTCTCCTGCTCAAAACCTCCCAATGGCTCCATCTCACTCAAGACACCACACAAAGTCCTTACAATCACCTCCAAGGTCTTACAGGACCCTGACCCCTATTATTTCTCTCATCTCATCTCCTACAACTCCCCCTCACTCACTCTGCTCCAATCACCCTGACCCTTTTGGTGTTCTGCCAGCACACCCAGCCTCAAGGCTTCCATCACTGCTGTTCCCCCTGCTTAAAATGCTCTTCTCCCAAATTACTCACTTCAACATGGGTGACTTCAACCTTCTGTGCTCATTCTATTTAGTGAAGTTTTACCTCCCCCAATATTCCTCTCCCTCTGCCCCTATTTTTCCATATGGCACTGGCCAACATCAGAATTGCAATGTAACTTTTTTATTTTTATTATTTACTGTCTTTCTCCACTAAAATATAAGTTCCATAGGGCAGGGATTTGTGTGTGTTTCCTCCACTCCTATACCTTCAGCATCCAGAGCAATGTATGGTGGGTGCTCAATAAATGGCTGCATAGATGTTGCCTGCGGTGCCTATGCTTATGTATTTGCACACACATTTATGTGCATGCACCCGCATACACACACCCATAGCCAAGCGTGCACATGCATAAATTGGGATTGCAGCAGCATCGATTGAAGGATAAGAGCCTTCAAAAACCTCCCACTTTCCTTTGGCTCGGTTTTTCACTGCTCACTCCTTAATTCAAAGGCTATGGAAATCGCACCTGCATAAGGGACAAAATGACCAAGTCAAACTCTCCCTCTGTCGATTCATTTCAGGCAGACTCCACTCCTGAAACGCCCAAGTTTTCCACATACTCACATCTCTAACTTTGCAAAGCCTGATGTTTCAAGCCTTTGCAAGCAGAGATCCAAATAGCATCCCCATCTACTTGATAAAAAGAAATAACTGGCTTTATCTCTGATAGAGTATGGAATTGACTTTTATGCATTAGTCATTCAACCTTGAATTGAATTTTGACAGGCTCTGCAGTGTGTTGAATTGTTCCCGCAAGGATGAGAAGTATACGTTCCTTATTAAATGTGTAACAGAACTCAATAAGGCCTGTCATTTTCCACTGCAGAGATGAACTTGAATTAAAGCAGAATTAATTCGGCTGACTGAAGCAGAAGTCTCATACCAAGTTTATTTCAGTTAAGGTAGAAGACAAATAAATCAAATTCCTATGCAAAGCTCTGTAGTAATTCAAACAATAATCTCTGCTTCAAAAGGATATGTATGGAAGTATGTCAGAATCAAGAATTTTATGACTCCTTTGCAGCCCACAGAAATGCTTAGATGAATGGCACATGTTATAAAGAAGTGAACTATATTTTTAGAAAGGACATATTGTTGCAGAAATGAGCCTGTCCTTAAGACAGCTCTGCTGTATACTCTCCAGCAAAGTGGACAGCTGGGGCATGTGTGGAGCAGGTCTCTAACACTTACTGAGCACCTGCTATGAACATCTCATTACATCCTTTTAACATACGAATCCTCTTACATTTCCCTCTCGTTTCCCTTTTTATGTCTAATTATGCCTTTGCTTTCTCTTTAAGACTCTGCAGGTGTATGACTCACAACACTCCGACCCCAACAGTACTCATTCTCCCCTTAGGTCATCTCACTGTTCATTATACCCTGCTATTTGTAGATTTCAGTCTGATTTCATCATTTATGCATTTGCCATGTACCATAACACCACATACACATACATACACACACAGAGTCATGATTCTTCTTTCCTTCATTGATAAAACTTACTTAACCTGATGGATTATTACTGTACAGAACTGGTCTTGGGTAACATCTTGAAGTAGCTGCTTTTGGCTTTTACCAAATCCCGCTTTCCCTTATTTGAATTCTTCCCACTTCCCCAAGTGCCAACAACCTTCACAATTCCCCAGCTGTCCAGCACTGTCATGGCTGTTAACCCAGGCCTGCAGTCTCAAGGTATCAATCTGAGTCCTTGATCCTTGTCTTTCTCTTCCTCCTACCTACTCTACAAAAAGCAGATCTGTTCTGTGTCCTAGTCTCTCTGTGCCTTGGGCTCTGATAAACTAAAACATGTCAACATCAAATGAGTAAGACTTTTTATCCAAGCAAAATATCTGTAGTGTACAGGAAATCATCTAAGCAGTAAACAACCCATTAGGAAGGGGAAAAAAGAAAGAAAACAGGTCTGAAAATACCAAATAAAACAGCAGAGGTCAATCCAGAAGCCATTTGGGAGCCAACAAGCTTTCCATAAGTTATCAAACCACATCTCCAGATGACTGCCAACCCACCTCCTTACTGGACCAGCATCGGCAAACTTGTATCAGTGCTCCCTGTCAGCATGATTTGAAGGCATTTCACCGGAGCCCACCTCTAGGTCCTTACTTCTCTCTATGTCCCTGTTATTGAACTCAACAAGTCAGACCTCCAGAAGAAGCACGTGTAGAAAATACCTGATGCGGGGTAACCATCGCTGTCACGTTCACTCTAACTTTAAACAGGACTGCTACTAAGTCCTGATAGGGAGAATAGAATCCTAAGGTCATCCTATCCATGCCTAACTGTTCTGCTGGACTTCTGAGAGTGACTTATCCTTGGAATCTCAATTCCTGGACTTTGCCCAGCTTTTTGGACCCCCATTGCCTCTCTCTGAGCCCCTAATGCAACTGCTTACCTGCATCATACTACCCTTTGGATACTAAGTTCTGCTGGGAACTTCTAATCCCTCAAAGGTAGCTTTTTACCCCAATCATTCCAGAACTTGCCCTTCACTTAACAGGTAAATCTGCTTCTGGTTCTTGCTCCCTCTACATGTCCCTCTCACTGTAGTTAAGGAAGTGCTACATCCTGCTAGTTCCAGCGAGAACAGTCTTGTCTTCCCTATCAGGGTTCCCCTACCATCTAAACAAAGATCATGACTTAAGACTCTATATTGCATCTTCTCCACTCTGTTCATCTCATTTTCCTATGGTATTCCAAGCGCTCTACTACGGAGTACTCTACTGAGAATAGGAATCAGTCCTATTCTTCTGAAATCAGTGAGTCGGAAGATTATGCTAGTGGTCTGGGCTTTTGGCCACAATGATGGTAGTCCTTATGGACAATTCATACCAAATTCAGCTAGCCTTGGTCAATAATAGAAGATTGCTAAGAAGTGGTAAAGAAGGGGTATGTAAAGATAACAAGATTTGTTCATTTTTTAAAAGTGATCTTAAAGGTTTATTCAAAAAGTTACTCAGAAGTATAGGGCTAGGTGAGAAGAGTTAAACGCCACACCCATCCAAAGCAAAACCACATAAATCACGTATACCTTACATTCTATGTATCTTTATTCCCTTCAAGGTGTTTTCATATAACAAATCTAGTAAAATTTCTATCCCCATTCATTGATCCAGAGTATATCCACAATTTGATCTTGAGAAAAATAGTATGGACTAGGAAACTTCCTGACATATCCCATCCCATAGAGCTAAGCCCTGTAAGGATGTTTTCTCTTCTGGGTTTGCTGCCTCACAAGTAGTGCAGGTGATCACAAGCTATTTATCTTTATTTCCAAAGCACTCTGGGAGATCAGAAGAGATGAGAATTGATTAATGCTCTCTATGAAAAGTTCAATAACTGTTTAATCACAGCTTGGAAATAAAGCAATGCTTCTGATATTTTACAAATTAATTTAACGTTGCATTAAAAATAAAATAGGCCATAAATTGTGCTGTGCAGGGATAATCAATGGCTCATTATCTTTGCTTCTAGCAAAACGCACTGATTCTTTTAAAGCCATTAATGAGCAGTATTGGGCAGTACACAGCTGCAAAAGTGTTCAAGTATTATTGATCCTACATCTATAAAACTAATCTCATCTGGTCAGAATTTATGAGCAATAATAATGCAAACTCTTCTCAGTTTATACCAAAGAAATAAAGAAGAAAATTTATGTGCATAAGGCAAGATTCTAAGATCACTGGGGGGAAACAACTTCTTTTTTTTTTTTTTTTTTTTTTTGTGGTAAGCGGGCCTCTCATTATCGTGGCCTCTCCCGGAGCACAGGCTCCGGACGCGCAGGCTCAGCGGCCATGGCTCACGAGCCCAGCTGCTCCGCGGCCTGTGGGATCTTCCCGGACCGGGGAACGAACCCGCGTCCCCTGCATCGGCAGGTGGTCTCTCAACCACTGCGCCACCAGGAAAGCCCTGTGGGAAACAACTTCTGAGCGCTTATTCTATTCTGCTGCCAGCACATCACAGCGCTTAATCACTGTTAAACATAAATCTAATACGACATCATCAGTGGTGACCAATGAAATGTTAACAGAGTCTTTCCATATAACCAAACCATTATGGCACTTCCATAGTTTGGATTGATGTTACCACTTTCTTTAGACGTTACTGGGACATTATGCACAGATTAACGATAAGGTTACTTCTATATTCTTTCATATTTTATGACATAATGCTTACAAATATTTTGCTAGTAAAACAGAAACTTTGAGTTAGATTGCTTTCATTGTCCAACTTTGTCAAGTATGTGTTGTCCATGTGTCCAACTGCTTGTTAGATATCTCCCCCTTGAAGGTCCTTTAAGCTCCTCAAACCTATTATGTCCAAACATCGTGGGCCAGCTCCTAGGGAGGGAGGGTAGCAGTGGAGTCTTGGGACCTAGCTTATCTAGGATGCCAGGGTGTGGGAAGAAGGCAGAATTGACCATTACAGCCTCTTTAGAGGGAGAGTGGTGGGAGAATGGAGAATTCCCCGCATATAGAAAGGAGGATGGAAAATGGCAATTTAACCACTCCCCCATGTATCAGATTTTTACGTTCTATTTTATTTTCATTGCTGCAAAACAGAAGTAAAACTCAACTATTTTCAGGCGACACCAAGGACTGCTTTACAGTGAAACTGTAAGCAATCAACAAGATGCATCATAAAAGGGGGACACCTTTCACTGAAAGTTGCCAGACTGGTTCCCTCCCATGCTTTTGTGGAGCTTCACCAGTTTTGTTAAGCCCCTTCTGAAGGGCAAAGATTTAACATCCGCCTTTTACTAACTACCCTCATCTCAAATAGCAGGAAAAAGAAATAACAACAATGCAGATAACAAAAGTGTGTAGAAATTGCAAACATTCGTTAACTCTCTTTAAAACCGTATCTTGACGTTTCAAACAACTAATCATGTTGCACCTTTCAGGGGGTTTCAGAGTGCTGCCACTAACACTGGCAGCCTCCTGACCAGAAAGCTCAGGGAGAGAAAGCAGAATGTGATCTCTCCTCTCAGCATTTCAAGGCCCCAAGATGCAGATTAATGCCATCCCCATCTAGCAGTGGTATGAAGCAGTGTGACAGATTTCACCCCCTCTCCTTACATGGTGTTTAAAGGAACGTTCTTGCCTATTTCTAATTATAGAACCACAAATAAAAACTCACTCCCAACATGTCCTCAAAAAGATTGCCAAACTTTCCATCAGCTGTCCAACAGATTCAGAGCCAGATGAGGTCAACACTCAGTCACACTTGGCAAGTGTGAATCTGAAAACACCCACATTTCTCAGGAATGGATCAAAAGGGAGGCAAATTCAGAGGGTGAATGAGGCCAAAGGCAGGACCTGAGCTAAGACAGTAGGTCCAAACCAGAGGAAGCTCAACATCTCTGAGGCCGAGCTGTCCCCCAGCTAATCCAGGAGGGGGCAGCAGAGTGATAGCCCGGGTCTCTAGCGGTTCCAAGGGGCACACCCAGGATATCAAACAAAGAATTTTTCTCTTTTTCACCTAGTAGCTCCGAAGACAAAGCTAGCTTTGCTACTTAACTGCTTTCAGCCGTTGGACATGTCAGACTCACAGGCAAGGAAACAAGCTAGTGGGAGCTTCCGAGATCATATATACTTGTGAAGACTGTTGGCCTAATCATAAGTGATTACATTTTGGCACAGGTGAGTTTAATGTAGATAACTAAGGTCCCAAACCAAGGGTTTAAGCTGAGTAAGAACTTTGAATTATAATACATCTACAACCCTTCTCAAACTTTAGTATGAATGAAAATTACTTACGAATCTTGTTTTTAAAGCACAAGTGTACAAGAAAAATGCTTATCATGCAGATTAGGAAAATGCAAATCAAAACCTCAGTGAGAGGTTTACCACTTCATACTCACTAGGATGGCTAAAATCAAAACAACAGACAATAACAAGTGTTGACAAGTATGTGGAGAAATTGGATTGTGAAATGGTGTAGCCACACTGGAAAACAGTGTGGCAGTTCCTCAAAATGTTAAATACAGAGTTACCATATGACCAAGCAATTCCATTCTTAGCTATATACCTGTGTTTGTCTGCTACGGCTGCCATAACAAAATACTTCAGACTGGGTGGCATAAAGAACAGAAATTTGTTTTCTCACTGTTCTGGAAGTTCAAGACCGAGGTACCAGCAGGGCTGGATTCTCTTGAGACCTCTGTCACTAGCTTTCAGATGGCTGCCCTCTTACTGCCTCTTCACATGGTTGTCCCTCTGTGCACACACACCCCTCTAATCTCCTTTTCTTATAAGGACACTGGTCAGATTGGATTAGGGCCCACCCTAAAGGCCTATTTTAACTTAATCACCTCTTTGAAGGCCTGATCTACAAGAACAGTCACATTATGAAATACTGGGGGTTCGAGCTTCAACATATGAATTTGGTGGAGACACAAATAAGAATAGAATATATGTCTACACAAAACTGTATTTGAATGTTCACAGCAGCCACAAGTGGAAGCAAACCAAATGTCCCTCCGCTGACAAATGGATAGAGTATATCCATACAGTGGATTATTATTGGGCAATAAAAAGAAATAAAGTACTGATTTATGCTACAACATGGATAAACCTTGAAAGCATTCCAAGTGAAAGAAGCCAGTCACCAAAGGCCGTATATTATTCCATTTATATGAAATATCCAGAATAGGCAAATCCATTGAGAGTCAGTTAGCAGTTTCCAGAATCTGGAGGGAGGTTGGGTATGGGGAGTGACTGTTGATGGGTTGAGTTTCTTTTGGGGGTGATAAAATGTTCTGAAATTACTTACTGGTGGTGGTTGCACAACTTTGTGAATATACTGAAAACCATTGAATTGTATACTCTAAAAGGGTGAATTTTATCGTCTGAGAATTATTTTTTAATAAATATATCACTTAAATTGAAAACAGTGGGTACATTCTAGGCCCCAATTACAAAGTTTGATTCATATTTGCAGAGGGTCTAGAAATCTGCATTTTAAACAAGTGTTTCCACCCCAAAGATTATGTTGAATTATGTTGGAGATATAATAGGCTAAAAAGTTGGTCATGTGGAGGCTATTTTGAACGAATATAGTCACCTTCAGGGTCACCCTGAGTGGGAAAGAACTAAAATATACAAACCTGCACTTGAACAGGTGCAGGAACAGGTGGGAAGGGAGAAGCTACAGCTTTGAGCCCTGGATGTCCTGGGAAATTAGAGCTCAAATTCAGAGACAGTCAACTCAAGTGCTCGTTCGCTGAGAATTTACATAAAACCAAATGTGTACAGTTTAAACAGAAGTTTTTGCACTGGAGAAGAATATAGACTCTGCCCTTCCCAGCTTCAACTCTGAGACAGATAAAAAAAAAAAATTACCACTGTCAAAGAATAATAGAAAAGTTACTTTAGAATAGCAAGGTGGCCCTGGATTTTATCAGCTATTATGGGATTCTTTTAACTATTATTGAGACCGTTTGCAGGCACACAATGCCAAGGTGTGGAGTTAAGGTTCAGGTTAAAAATAAGATACAGGATTCAGAATTCTGTCCCTCTTTCTATAAAGAGTATAAGTGTATAAGGCCTGAGTAGTCCTACAAGAGTAATAATCATGTTTCTTCCCAGCACATGTGTTTGATAGAAAGCTAATGAGAGAATGGTCAAATTATATAACCTTTAAATGTTATCATAAAAAAAGCAGGCAAACACCACAAACAAATCAATTCATGGAAGACTTTTCCCAGTTCTCAGCAAAAAAAAAAAAATTAAGTTGTGGAAAGTGTGATAGCCAGCCTCCCAGATAGCCTCCTGGTATTCCCACTGCTGTATAGCCCCTTCCCACATCAACCAACAGAACACAGCAGAAGTGATGGTGTATCACCTCCAACATTAGATTGTAAAAGACATCAGGGCTTCCAGCTTGGTCCTCTTTCTTGTATCACACAGTCTGGGGGAAACCAGCTGCCCTCTCATGAGAAACCCTAGGGACAGGCTTTTAAGGAACTGGGACTCTTGCTAGCAGCCATCTTGTTAGCAGATCATCCCGCCCCAGAAAAGCCCTCAGATGCCTGCAGCCCCAGTCAACAGCTTGACTGTAACCTCGTGAAAGATCCTGAGCCAGAATCACCCAGCTAAGTCACTCCCAGATTCCCAACTCTCAGAAACTGTGTGAGATAAACGTTTATTGTCTTCATCTTCTACATTTGGGGGTAATTAAGTTTGGGGATCATTTTTACAAATCAATAGATAACTAATACAGCAAGTTAATATTTTTTTATGCTATACTGTTTTAATCAATTGCACCTAATATTTATTGTCTGCTAGAGAGACAACAAAATATATAAAACAAGTAACTAATGGTATGAATGCAAAAGTCAGGAACCACCATCCATGAGGAGGGGGAGTAATGTGATGGGAGAAGGTTTTGAGTCAGGCAGACCTGAATTCAATTCAGGCTCCACTACTTTTTTTTTTTTTTATTTTGCGGTACGCGGGCCTGTCACTGCTGTGGCCCCTCCGGTTGTGGAGCACAGGCTCCGGACTCGCAGGCTCAGCTGCCATGGCTCACGGGCCCAGCCGCTCCGCGGCATGTGGGATCTTCCCGTACTGGGGCACGGACCCGCGTCCCCTGCATCAGCAGGCGGACTCTCAACCACTGCGCCACCAGGGAAGCCCCTCCACTACTTTCTTGGTGAGCGACCTTGGGCAAGTTTCTTAACTTTCTAACATTCAACTGGGGATAATGCCTTCCTCGTGGGACTTTTAGTAAATTTAAATAAATGATCACGTTTGTGAAACACTCAATGCAAAAAGGTGTTCAACAAATGTTGGTTTCTCCTCCATCCTTGTTGATAGTTTACTGCAATTTCAGTCACCAATAGTGACATAATCGTCATGTTTTCTTCTAGCCAAAGTGTTTCTAATCAGATATCACAAAATAAAATATAACACTCTTTCCTAACATTTTATAGAAAAGAAACTTGACTTCTAGTTACATCAATTGAATTTGTTGAGAATAATTGGATCCTATGACTAACGTGGAACATATTCTCATTCGTTAATCACACACATGTAGCAAGAATAAATAACATATTAAAGTTAACTCCTTAGAATACCAACTTCCTTCCTTAGTCTCACCTTCAGATATGGCCAAATTAATTTATTTATTTAAAAAGTAGAATATATATCTTCTTTTTTTATTCATCTATTTTCAGTAGGGGCAGAAACTATTTTTATATTAGCCATTTTGAGCAAGTGTATTAAAAAATTTTTATGTGACATGTAAACATTTTATAAACATTCAATTTACACTTCCTTGGCAGGAGTTTTTAGAAGTGCAGGTGGAACCCTCTCTCTCTAGCCCGCCTTGTGGCCTAGGTCCCTGAATGCCACCTGTTGCTGAGGGTCACTAGTGGACATGGCTGCCTGGGACCTGCCCCCACTCTGGGCGGCTCAGCTCACCCCAGAATCTCACACTCGCTTTATTCATGAGGATATAAATCACCGCAGGTTTATAGTTAGAAATTTTTTTCACTTGCAGACCTACAGTTTCTGGAAATCAGGAGTGGAGGCCTCTTCTATAACTGCAATGGAAGCTAAACCCTTACTCTTTTCTTTAGGCTTAAGGCTGTCCCTGAACACAATTACTTGCAAAAGTAAGAAGTTCTTAACTCGCTTTAAAATGCTTTCTCTGAATGGAACCTTCATCCATTTAACAAATATTTATTGAGCATGTGCCCTCTTCTGGGCACTGAGCTCCTGGGAGACAATTGTGAACTGGACACAATCCTCATCCTCAGCTACAGCTCCAAACCACATGGCTGTCAAAGGACACTCGGGTGTCTGCAGCCACCTGCACACGGGACATGTGAGATGGCCAGATTTAAATTGACAATATATTCCATATGCTAAAGGACAGAGAGCACCTTTGGGTAGCATTCAATGAAATTGTACCCCAATCTTATAATCAGGAAGGCCTGATCTTTTCTGTACAGCGGAGAAAAGAGCAGAATTCAGTAGAAATTTCAAAAGTCATAGTAAAGTTACACCTGAACAAAAGAGCACAGAAAATTTCTTTAGGGAAATGTTTTTTGAAGCAGTTACTTCTCAAAGCACGTTTCTTAGGTTGTAGAACTCTGGGGATTCTTTTTAGAAAGAGGTAAGAGATATAGGTGTTCAGTCTTCAGTTTTCTGCCATGAGAGAAGATTCCCAGTGGAAATTCTTCGGATAGCTGGTTTCCTCTCACCCACCTGCACTGACTGTCTGCTCTTCTATATGTATGCATAAGATGCTGTCTAATCCAAGTGTCATGAGAGACAGGTGCCATCTGCCTCATCCAGTCCATGACTCACCTGTGACACATCTAATACTGCCTAGATAATGAGCATTCCAATGGCACAATAGGACTCAAGCTTCTTAACAGCCCATCTGTTCAGCCAGAAACTCACCTCAACTGGATGTGAGAATAGGATGGGAAAAGCTTAGCAGAGCAGACCCATGTGCTGTTAAGCAGGCTGATT